>WTXC01000133.1:0-70527 GCA_022496195.1 Lactifluus subvellereus | reverse complement strand
TTGTGGGGTCCACCTTAATGGTCCATGTCCACCACTATTCCTAGGTAGACGATTGATCTTTGTTCGAATTGGCATTTCGAAAGTTTGAGGAACAGTGATTCCTTTTCTAGGATTTCAAGGACTTCATGCACTATCTGGCGGTGCAACGTGAAGTCCTCCGGGGTTGCTATGAGGATGTCGTCCATGTATACGAAGAGGAGACCAGGGTATTTTCTTTTTAGTGGGCCAAATATTCGATCCATCATTCTTTGGAAGGTTGCGGGCGAGTTTGTCAAGCCAAAGAACATGACGTTTGGTAGGTATAGTCCGTATGGCTTTTGAAGGCAGCCTTCCATCGGTCCTCTGGTCTAACGGGACATTGTGGTATCCCCAGCGGATGTCTAGTGCCGTGAAGAGCACCTTTCCTTCTAGTTCTTCTAGTATTTGCTCTATGCGGGGATTGGGTATACGTCGCGCACAGTCCACTTGTTGACTTCCGGTAGTCTTGTAATGGTCGCAGACCACCGTCCTTTTTGTGGGTGAAGAACCATGGTGTCGACCAGGGTGAGTCCCCTTCCTCAATGAATCCTAGGTCCACATTTGTGTCTAGGAACTCCCTTGTCGCAACTTTCTCTTTGTTCGAGAGTGGGTACACTTTGCAATTGATTGTGGCCGGCGCTCCTGGTTTCAATTTGATGGCATGGTCTTCTGGTCGTGAAGGAGGGAACCGCTTTGCTGCCTCTTCTGAGAACACAATTTTGTGTCGCTGGTATCCTTGGGCAGTGTTACTGCATCTTTCTTTTGTCTTTGCTTGCCTCGATTGCCCATTCTTGGGCAAAGTTGGTCCTAGCTATGCTCGCGGCTTCACTCCTTTCTCTCGTTGTTGCCATAGGCGCCATGCGTAGGGGACGTTTCGAATCTGACCTGTTCGTCGATTGCCCCTTCTCCCAGTCATTCCTGGGTTAAAGGCGCGTAGCCATGGGTACCCCAGGAGGATCCGGTCATTGCCTAAGTTCGTGATGTAAAACTTCTGCAATTTTGCTTCTTTCCTTTGCGGATTCGTAGGACGCATGCCTCCGTTATCCATCCTTGTTTATTGTCTGTCCCGTCTACATTTATGACTTGTCGTGGGATCCTTAGCTTCCTGGAGGGGAGTCGCCATCGCACCGCTGTGCGATAGTCGATGAATTCTCCGTTGCTCCACTGTCGATCAATGCTTGTGCTTCAGCCGTTTGGAGTGAACTGGTGAATGAGACTGGTATATTCAAGGCGTTCTTGGTACTGATATACACGAGTTCACTTTCATAGCTATGGCCCTAACCAAGGCTGTATGGGTCAGGCCATCTAAAAATCCGCATCGTCGACAATCATTCGGTCCAGGAGCTGAGTTCTATCTTCCTTGGTCATGCTTGTGAGAGCCTGGTAGGTTGCCTCAATCTGGTCAACCTCTTCAGATTTCTCCATAGTCTCTATGTTGCGCGTCTGGCTGCGCTGGGTGTTGTTTCCGGGTTGGTACGTTGCGGCTTACCCCCTTTCTTGGGGCAGTTCTGCGATAGGTGTCCTTGGGCTTTGCAGAAGAAGCATCGCCCTTCTGCGCGCAGTTTCTTGCGCTCTTCGTCATTCATAGGTGTCATTGCGCGGCGTCCACGTCCATTGCGTTTGGATCGCGGCGTTGTCGCTGGTTCTGTCTGCCTCCCCTGAGGACCTGTTTCCATCGGCCTCGGGTGTCTTTCTGAGGAGTGTAGGGAGCTCCATATGTGGCTCGTGTTCCACATATGCTGCATGCTGTTTGTGGGCAGCATCGACCCAGTCGCTAAATGTGACAGGGTGTGGGTGTGTCCTTTCTATGACAGCGCATCCAAGGCCTTGCTTCAATCCTCGCTTGAAGATGAAGATGGTTCCTTGCGAATCGCACTCCCATCCTGCGGCTTTGGCTAGGTATTCAAATGCAGAGATGTAACTGTCGAGATCTTCTCCCTGCATTTTTAGATTGAGGAGCTGCTGTACTGCGTCCTCTCTCTTTGTGGTATCGGTGTATGCTCCGAGGAACATTCGCTTAAAGTCTTCCCAGAGGGTCTCATCGTCGGGGTTTGCTCCGGCGATTAACTGTTCGTTGAGTTCTTGCGCGCGTGCGCTCACCCAGTCATTTACTTTTGGTCCCTTCATGTAGGACAGGCACATGAGAATTCGGTTCGTTGGTCTCATGGCGTCATGGTTTCGGTTTATCATGTAGTAGAGTGAGAATTCCTGGATGAAGACATCGCTCTTGTTCCTGGAGCCGTCGAAGATTTGCGGCGGGCTCCCATGTAGGCTTTTCCCATTTGGTGCTGGTGCGGCGGGTGCGGCTGCTGCTGCAGGGGCAGGTCCCCCAGGAGGGGGTCCTCCACCTCCAGGTTGTCCACCACCGCCACCTCCTCCACCACCAGGTTGTCCTCCTCCACCACCACCTCCACCACCGCTCTGTTGGACTTGCGATGGGTGCTGGGTGACAGTGCTGGTAATAGTAGAGCTACCGATTTGGAGAGGTGCGATGAGGGGGTGTACTACTGGTGGCGTTTCCATAGCAGTTTGTATTGTCGTCATACTGCTGGATGGGAATAATCTGGGTTCTATTGATTTAATGAGGAAATTGGGTATTTCTTGTTCGGGTCCTAGGTCCTCCCTGATATTTGAGGTGCTAGGTGCTAGCGATAATTCTGTCTGGATGTTTGCTGCAAGATGCGCGGTACTGAGATCGAAGTCGATTCTAAGGCGTTCAGAACCCCTGCTGCTTTTGGGAGATTCGGTTGTTGGTGTATGCTCTTTGTCGGTCAGTGGGTCGGTTGTAAGTTTTTCCTCTACTGGGGAAATTCGTGCTTGGGTAAAGCTGGCTTCTTTGAGGAGCGTAGATAGGGGAAGTCCTAGTCCGTACGCCTTTCGTTCCTCTTCTTCAATTATCCAGTCGTGTCTTGTGGTATAGCCTTGACTCGGCTCAGACCAATAGATGTTGTACCAGTTGTTATTGATGAGTTCAACAGCAAACTCTGCTTGTCTGTGTTCGATGAAGTATGCGTTGTGTCGATATGCACTATATTCTTTCCACTGTGCTTTTCCTTTTACACCTGGTGGAAGATCATCGTTTGCTCGCTGTGGCTGGATCAGGAAAGCTCTCCCGTCTTCAGGGAATGTGATCCTTAGTGATGCCGTCGTGAATAACGCTTTGTATTTACACGGCTCCTTCGTTCGTAGATGGAGAGTCTCAACTTATGTCACGGCTACAAGGGGGCCGTGGCTCGAAGTGAGCTTGAGTTTGGTTGTCAGGTGACCGCGTCTGGTCACGTGACCGTGTGTCGTACTGGAACTAAGTGGGCCGAGGTGCCCGAGATGTCCGAGATGCCCGAGCACTTGGTTCCGGTAGGTGCGACCTTTGTAGACATTATAGCACGTTCTACCAAGCTTCGATGTGGCTTACTAAGCCAGAGTGAGGATTAGAGACAAGAAGGGAAGGTCTGTTCAAGTGGGAAGTTGTTCGCAATAGGAAGGTGATCAACTTGTATTGAAGACGAAGTTGAGACTGGGGCTACCAGGCTCAACTGTCCGCACTATTTATACAAGGCCTGCCTCACTCGGCTAAGGCCCTAAGTACATCCGCGTCGCTTCTAAGTAGCGACCAGTATCGTAGGTAGAACGGTAACCAATCTAGACGCAAGTAGATGCGTCTATGAGTCGCTGCAAATCCAAGCAGAGTAAGGTAAAGGAACTAGAAGACACGTGCGCGTCGAGTCACGAGTCAGAGGTCACAAGACGAGGTGAGTCACATGGGGTCACATGGGCTGAGTCACGAGATGCGTCACATGATATAGGATCACATGACACCTAGTACGAGTCGTGGTAAGTAAACGTAACACAGACAGTGAGACATCATCCTGAAATATGTGATTGTCAGCGTCGGGTGTTGTGGACACACGCATGTGCTCTAACATCGCACTATTGTTGTGTGGTGTGGGTCATTCTGTGACCCCAAAGACAATCGTGTGGATGCTTCGGCGGCCAGTGTGCACGCAGGGTTGGCCTTTGGCACATGGTTGGACCAGGACCGTGGAGTCGCCAGTCAGCAGTGACTCTCAGCACCCACCGGACCAGGGCCCGGCGGTGCCACATTCGATGATATGCGTACGATACCATTGATACGCTTGGCACACGAGTCATACCCACTATAGGTGTCAGCACCCCACTGCATTTGCACACTTAATACAACTGAAATATGAGATGTGGACTTCACAAGCATGAGTAACAGTAACTACACGATCATGTCCAAGTCCCTGGAAACTATGGGAGGGGATCAACTTCCTCGCATGCACCATTCTCCTCTTTGTCGACAAATTGCATGAAAGAGTCAAGAGCATGAGCATCTTTAAGGTTGAGAAGGGTATTTCTGTCAGGTTTATTATCAGTTTCTTCATACTCGTCTTCAACAAGGACGGTCTGGCTTGTAACCCATCCTTGTGTAAAGTTAAGCCGCTTCTTCTTGAGACTGAACTTGAGGACTTGAAGTGCTTCCATAAGGGTAGGACTGATGCGATTTCTTTTCTTTGTATCCATTTCTGCACTAGATGAGAAGACACGCTTGCATGGCACAGCAGAGGCCTGGATGGGGAGGTAGTCCATCGCAATCACAAAGATGGTTGGGTACACAGCTCGTTCATGCTATGCCAGTGTACAGTTAACGTCCATGAGATTATCGAGAATGAGAGGCTAACATACCACCCAGTACTGGAGAGGATTGGTTGCCTCATTTTCCAACTCGGAATTGGTATACAATCGATATTCGTCCTCGACAGTTCGTGCCACACCTCCACCCGTGTTTCTCTTATGAGGCCCTATCGTACCAAGGCCAAGGTTTTGCACAAGTGAGGTGACAGCATCGACTCGAGGGCAGGGCCTTGTTGATGCATTGAAAAAGATCCGCTTCTTCTCTTGATATTCAGCCATCTTGCATTGAAAGACTCAGATACAGAATGCTAAAGAACAATAAAATAGTTACTTACTGTCTCGAGTACCTTGGATTTAGCTGCATTGAATTTGTCTGAGTCCCACCACTGTTCGATCCAGCTGAAGCGGACAGTGGGATCTACAACTGTAGTGACATGATTAGCAAACTATTACTAGGACGTCATTAAATTAACTCACACATGGAAAATATGTAGCTGTCTGTGTCATCCATACGCATGTAATATTGATTAGCCCACTGAAGCCTGATATCAATCCAGGGCGCCAGGCGTAACTCATTTGTGGCAAGGTTCTCCCAACCACGCATGAACAGCTCAAACGTTAAGGTGGCATGGCCAAGATGAGGGAGCTCCTCTGATGACATCGACTGCTGCACAAAGTGGGGTACCTACATGAAAGGAGGGCGTGGCAAAATGAGTCTGTCCAAGTCCAACTCAGATAGTCAGCTTACCTGTAAAATTCTCTCAAAATCGTGTAAGATGAGCCACTCTGCGTCGGTGAGCTTATAGTCTGATAGTTCTGCCTGCTCAGGCAGCGACAAGAAATAGTCCACAGCCTAGATAAATCTGGCATGAGCATGAGGGAAAAGCCCAATCAAGCTATGCATACTCACCAGTCTTAATACACGAAGGCGATTCAGCATGAAATAGACTGAATCCCAGCGGGTTGGTACATCATGTAGGAGTTCATTTTTGGGGACTTTTTCTGGGGGGGACTTATGCCAACCCTTCTGGTTACCGGACTTGATCGTCTCCATAAATGCATCACGGCGTCTGCCAGATGCACGAATTACACGAATGACTTCCCAAGCCCTGTGCACTGGGTCTTTTGCAACAGTGCCTAGATATGCTGATACAGTCACAGAGTTACTGGGAGGGTGCTTCAAAACGCGATGCAGATCTGCGATAGGGACTGTCTTGAAGCCAGCACAGACATGGCCTGTGCAGATGTTGATTACATGGGGAAAACACCGGACGCGATTCTGTTTTGCATCAAAGGGGATGTCCCGATCAGTGAGGAGCATGGAGAGGACCTCCATGCATGTTTGGTTGTTGCTAGCGTTGTCCATCGTGAAGTGGCCAACCTAAGGAGTACATGTTAATGTGATATAAGGCACAGCATGCAACGACATACCTTTCTTGTGATATCTGACCTGTCAAGGAGGTATATAAGGATTTGCGCGAGGGAGTCCCCAGTGTGTCGTTCAGAGACCCGGTGAAACGCAAGTAGTGCACTCTTCAAGTGGAGAGTCTTGGTAGCTGAATCCTCAGACACCCAGTGCGCAGTCAAAGCTAAGAATGAGCGTAAGTTGTCGTTGGACCAGAGGTCTGTTGTAAATGAGACATTGCCAAGGGCATTCTGGGGCATGTATGTTAGCACCAATACAACGAAGTATATGAGACTTGACCTACCAACAATCTCTTGTTCGTTGCTGTGTGCTCTTCCGCCCACCGCTGAATGGCCCATCGGTGGAACAGTGTCCAATGTAGAATATCTGAGTCAGTAAGTGACTCACAAAGCATAAGGAGGAGGCGGCGGAACTCTACGCATTCAATAATATTGATGGCCTGCAGTCAAAATTGAAATATCATTAAAAGGTTTTGAGTAGGAGAGACCCGGACTACCTGATCATTGGCCACAACGAAGTCGATAAGGGCATTTTGGAAATTTGCAATTGAGAATATTGGGATGGATGCACAGCACGACATGTCCAAGTCTGCATCATCGGTAGCGTCGTTTCGTCGTCGAGGAAGCTCTGACAGGTCCTGACCAGCTTCAATGACTTGCTTGATCTGTGAGATCGAGTAACCTTTCTTCTTCACTTGGGCCACAGATTGAACGTATACCAGCCATCCATGCTTCTCAACCAAGGTCACATACTCCAAGAGGTGGTAGCTATTGATGTGGGGTCGGAGTGTCATGTTGCTACTTCTCCCAGAGAACATGATCCATCTTTTTCCATGTGGATCCTTAGCAGCCCAGGCTGCAGGATCTTTATTATAGATAGATCTAGATAAATAAAGGTTAATAGATGAGTTTCTAAGAGTGTGGAAAGACTTACTCACAGACCTTACATGTATGGGACAACTTATTGGGGGCGCGACGAAAGAAATGACAGATATCGAAGGCGATGTTGGATCTTGAGGACCCTGCCGTATCGCCGAGTGGATCATTTTCATCTGAGAGGTCATTGAGTATCAGATCATTGTCTTCATCCACACCTACAGGCAGCGGCATGTGCTGATCAATAACAAGTGCCACATCCGAGGAGGTAGGGATATCGCTGCCACCAATGTGACGTCCTGTGAGCTCTGAAACACCATCAGTATTGACAGCTTCTTCTGGTTCATCAGGAGCCAGAGTAGCGTCTTGGCTGTGAGCCGTAGTGAGTTGGGGGGGAGGCCCAGGAGGCTGACCAGTACGTCCACGTTGTGATGATACATTGCGCTTGGCACCACGTCCACGAGCCATGGCAGGGAATCCAGGGATAGATGGCACCTGAAAGAATGAAGTTCATCAAGAAGTCAACTTGTCAAGGCCCAATATATAACGGAACTAATCCCCCACCATCTGCACACCTACATGTAGCACACGCTCATACGGTGACATTTCTGACACATCATTTGCATGGCCTAGGGGACTAGGCCAGGGTCAATAGGGAAGGCCTTCAAATAGACTTCGCATCAGAGGATCATGTGCTGATCAGTGGCCATTTGTCGAATATGGTGAATAAGAATGTATTACAGATGAGGCTGATAAGCTGATGAACAGAACCATCAATAGATGGGATACGTATTAGCAGGGTTTGGGTGCACCACACTGAGACACTGTGCTACATGAGGAAATCAGGAGACCTCAGACTGGGGTGATCAAATCCGATGGGGGGACTGAATCGGTAGAGGTGCGTAATCCAGATGCGCCAAAGGATGTATATGAGCGCCCTGGGCGCTCTTCACCATTGTAGTTGGAGAGTGTGGACCCAGGGCGGGATGGGGACAGAATGGGGATCATGCTGTGGCTTGGAGGGTGCAGACCTGAAAGCCGAGTCCCACCTGGTTTTTTTCAAAGTTGTCATCACGCATGGCAACATAGTAGGGTCAGGTGACAATATACACCACATTAGTGAGGTCAAAGGGTCGTCCTTGTCCTATTGTGTATTTGGAACCCTCGCAGAGTTACACTTAGGAATATGTAATGGGGCCGCGTGGGGTGAGCATGCATGCTTGGCAACTGCAGTGGGCATGGGACCGAGGACGCTGAGCGGCTGAGGGTGTGTCAGATTTGTAGAAGCCCCTGTGGAAACTGAGGAAGTGACAGGGAACCACAAGCAGGATGACGTGGCGCTCATGAGTTACTAGTACTTCAAGTTGTCCTGTTTGCATTCTCTGAGACTGTCTCTGACGGGCGGTTAGAAACCGGTGGCAAACCGGTGGCAAACCAGAAGCTGCCAGTTTGATGACTAAACCAAACCGAGAGTTGTGGGGTGGTCCAGTTCGGAACGGTTCCGGTTTGAAGTAGGTGACGGTTACAGTTTAAGCCGGCCCAGAACCGGAACTGTGGCAACACTAGATAGTCGTCATGGCGATATTGATTGTGGTGACCGTGGTGCTTGAAGGTGGGGTACTAGTCATGGCTGTATTGACAGTGACCCATCGGTGGGAGGGGGGCACTCAAAGGGATGCTCAGTGGAGGGGGAAAAGACTCGGATGCGGAGTTGGAGTTGGGAGGCGGCAAACCGGATAACTATCATGATAACTCAGAACTTGCAGGGAGAGACACTGGCAGGCAAGGGATAGCTATTTGATAACCCCAAATCTTGCAAGATAACTAATATTCAAATAACTAATATTCAAATAATTTCATTTTGACTTAACTATGATCCCCGCTGTCAAATCTTGGAGGTCCGCTAGTATGATCATAGAAACAAGGGCCACTTCTAATGAAAACCGCTATAACCAGCTCTTTGTTTTCAGTCCTTGATGATAACACAGAGGGAGCAACGAGCTGCTGTATTGTTGTTGTATTGCCGTCGGTGCAACTTGAAGTACTAACCAGCTCTTTGCTTTCAGTCCTTGATGATAACATGGAGGGAGCATCATGCCGCTGTACAACCACTGCGACCAAGTCATGCCCCATGTTTTTGTCACTAGTCAGAGATTCGATATTAGCTTTTACATTCGTTGGACACTTCAGGAACTGTGATAGTGCATCTAAATGAAGTTGCGAAAATGCACCCATCATGGATGTGACGTAATGACCTCAGGGCTTGTGGAGAATGGATTTCCAAAAGTATGCCAGTATTTGTGCATCCTTTCCACAAAGCTTTGACCACCAGTGGACCAATGATCAGGTCTCATACCTGGATAGCGTTCTCAGATATGCACTCATGTACCAGTAGTAGGAATGAGTGGTCGGTATGTGATCCAGCATTAGAGAAACTTAATGCATTTCTCAGCTCAGAAAAACGTGAGGTTTAGAGCTGAAATTTCAGATGCAGAAGTCCCAATTACATTGAGGCAAATGAGTTGGCTTAGCAAAGGCCAATTGAATCGAATTAAAGAGTTGTGCTACTTGGTGCAGATACATTTGATATAGAGTATTATCTGGTCAATTAAACACGATTTCTGGTGGACAGTGAGAGGAAATATCATAAAAGTGAGATGGGTCCAGATAGCGAGTGCAAAGGGCAGTAAGGAAACAATGCACTTGCAGGGGTATGATGGAAAGGGTAATAAAGTAAAGAGGATGGGTGCAAACCCTAAATACTTCTTTCAGACCTTACTCAGGCGGTCATCATGCTCATATTATGACTCAATGATGGCAGTGATGCTGGATTTGCTGGCAGGCAGTGGCAGCTACACCTGGCCATTTTTTTTTTTTAGTCAGCATTTATATTCTGCAACATACACAGTGGTAAAGACGCAGTCCTGGGATGGGCCAGTTTTGAACTACAGACAGGGTGGGCTACTGTTGGCTAGGGTGGTCTAGCATGTGGTGCAAAAGGGAAGACAATAAGAGGGGGGTTTGTAAACAATGAGAACCGGGCCAGTTTAAACCAAGCCCTCGCAGCTACACCTGGCCATTGGCAGAGCCACTGGCAAGCATTTACCTTGGAACTCAGGATCCCGGGCCGAGATTGGCGCCTTTCAAGTGAGCCATTGCCACCCTCCTCAAGTTACCACACTGGCCACATGGTTCCATTCACAAAGATCTTGGGATCTGAGTTTGATTCAACGCACCGTTCTAATTCTCAAATTTTGGTTGTTGAACAGGGCAAGGTCAACCCGCATATTGAACCACTGGCTCCTCGTCGACTCTATCCCCTCTGTATCTGCACCAGGCTGTGGCCACCAACCCCAGGGGACAGACCAAGAAAAGCTAATTTTAATGCGATCGAGCAAAGTGTACTGTTGTATTTTGGAAATACCGTGCCGGGGAGAAGCCAGCGCATCGCCCCCTGGTAAGTATTTCCTCTGGTATGTATAGGGAATGCTCGAGGCTGATGTATTTCAGTGTAGAGGAATTTTCACCCATGTCTTACCTTTGCACCCTACGTGCCACGTGGGTAGCAAATATCAATATACACCACCTGAGTAGTTGACACCCTTCAGGACAGAGTTGGAGGTGATGAAGGATACGAGCTCGTCTCACTGTGGATTCACGTCTCAGGTGTGGTTGATCCTGTATGTAGAATAACCTTGGTTCCTTGGTTCAGCCTTACAACAACTCCCGGAGGGCGCGATGCCTCTCTCCACTGGGCGCAAGGAGGTGAGCAGATAGCACACATGCACATGGCGTTAGGAGTGATATGATTGGCATGGGCAGCTGTGCCACTGAGGGTTGTCGTCTGGGATGGGTCAGGAGGAGAGAATGTGCGATGGGATAGATGACATGGCAAGAGAGGCACGGAGCTGCTTCTGGAAGTATGTCGACTCTGTCGAGTATTCAAGAACATGTGCCACAAGCCTTGTGGGAGCAAACTCGGTTTGTGGACAGAGTAGCGGAGTGAGGGCAGGGGCTTGTCCTTCTCTGCTGTGCTGCCATTGAGGAGGTCGAAAGAGCACGAAGTATCAATGATGGCTGCATTGCTGAGAAGTCATGTAGCTCAATGGGCATGCTGCCGCTGTTGGGCCACCATCATGCTGATGGGCACACATGAACAAGCGCACAGACAACACACCACTGGATGTGGCCAGTGCCTTGAAAAAACATATACAACCGTGCAAGGACGCAGTTCTCAAGTCCTACATGACAGGCAGGAATGGATAAGCAGAGTCCACTTAGGGATCAATTAATGTCCAATAATTCAAGTCTGTTAATCAGACTACAAATTTTAAATAAAAATAGTCTGCTAATTTACTGGGTGAATGGTTTAGCCAATATATCAATTCATTCCACCAGCTAAACTATTCACCCAGTAAATTAGCAGACTATATTTATTTAAAATTTGCAGTCTGATTAACAGACTTGACTTAGTCATCAGTTTATTGGACATAAGCAGACTCTGCTTATCCATTCCTGCCCGTCGTGCTAGCAGTGCAGCCATTCCACGGCCGCCCGGCCCATATATCCCCATCTCAGCAAACACTGCTCTTGCCCCTCCCTGAGCGCCCCTCCCTGAACGCGGCGGTCCCACGGCGTAGCGCGTGCGCATCGTTGTGAGTGAACGCGTGCCGCAGCACGAAAGTGACACGCGAGACGTGCACGCTGTCATGCACCTTGGCGACAAAACCCGAGTTGAAGGGCAGCGCAACAGGGCACGGAATGTCCACACGAGCCACCCCTCTCAAGTACCGCATGAGCGTGGTTGTACATGAGCAGGCCCGAGCCGCCTGAGCCGAGGATTGCAGGTGCATTGTGGAGCGTGGCCAGGATGTGGGCACGGAGGAGCGGCGAGGTCACGAGGGAGAGGCGTCGTTCGGGACAGGTCAGCTGGCATGTGGGACGGCCCGGGCGCGGGAGTATAAGAGGTGGAGGGTGGGAGGCGGAAGCCGTAGCGGTGCTTGTATTAGCACCAATGAGTGACGATGCTATCGGCGCTGTGGATTGAACGGGAAAGTGAGAAGTTCGGGAAAGTAAGCGCTGTGGCGAGTTTTCGGGTAAGGAAGACGAAATAGGAAATACTTACACACGCAGCAGTTCATAGTGAGATTGTACTAACCAACTCGAAACCCACCCACTGCTTTTTCAATACCGTTCCGATTCTT
Organism: Lactifluus subvellereus; assembly: GCA_022496195.1. NCBI lineage: Eukaryota > Fungi > Basidiomycota > Agaricomycetes > Russulales > Russulaceae > Lactifluus > Lactifluus subvellereus. The sequence continues at coordinate 58,351 of WTXC01000133.1, read as the reverse complement.
TCTATACCACACACACCACAAATAGACCCCAGATGTCCTACTACGTTCTCAAATACACAATTCATCCACCCTGGCTCAGGCCCGGGCCACACACTCCCTCCTCCACTTGGAGTCGCTCACATTTTTGACCAGTTCCTCCCGCAGTCCCTCATAGCCCATGCAACCACGCACAGATTATGCGTCGAACTCCGTCCACATTTTTCCCATGCAGAGACACACACGTGCCCGGTCTATACCTTTGTGTACTGAGCGAGCCGATCGAATGTGCGGTGAGACCGAGACGTGAGTGGACAGAGCGCACTCGCGACGTCAAAAACGATATTATTGGCACCAGCAGTTGTTCCATCCGGGGGTTGTTGCTAGGGGTGGGTTGGGGGAGAGAGGATGTGCGGTAGAATCGATGGCGTCGCGAACGAGGCTCTGAGGTGTTCCTGGACGCAAATCGAGCGTCAAAACACGTCCGGCGGCTTCGTGCTCCACTCTGCCGCTCTCGAGGAGGTCAAAGGAACCCAGGAATGGGATGATGACTACATTGCTAGAAGCCACGTAGGCCGGCGGGCGTGCATAGTACAGCTAATAATCCCAGATCGACGTGCTCATCAGCAGTGCCTGTGGTCCAGGCCGTCCAGCCGTTCCACTCATCAGCACACGTACCGCACATCCGGACCACATGCACCATGGGACGCTGTGGGCACCTTGGCATACGTGTGCAATCATGTGAGGACGCGGTCCTCCTGTCCCAGCAGCGCAACCATTCTGCAGGCGCTGTGTCCATATAATACCCTGACATGCGCCTTGTCGACAACCATGTACACCTTGCTGGCCAGAAGGACGGCCATCCATGGACCTTGACCGTCAAGTATCGTGTGGAAGCACTACGCTGTCATCCACATTATGCATGCTCGACTGTGATACACGCTGCTATCGCTCTCTCTGAACGCGGCGCTCTCACAGCGGAGCACAAGTAACGCGATGCCCTAAGTTACTACCTGCTGGCCAGCCATTCCGGGGTTAAGGGCGCAAAGGCCAAGCTGTCAGCTGTCGTGTAATATCCCGTTCCTGAACGTATAATATACTGTTTTGACTTATTGAGGTGAAACTCAAGTCTCGAGATGTCGTAAGGCCAGTCATAAATTGACTATCGAGGATCCATCTCCCAATCAGGACCTTAATGGGTGCCAGGAACTTCAACCGCGCAAAGGAGGTAGTTTAAGAGATAGGGACGGCTAGATACAACTAGTTAACACAAGGTAAAAGTGAGTGTAAGGGAGTGTTCACTGACCTCAGCCTTTGGGTAAAAGACTGAGGCGACGCAGTAATGCGGTATCGTACTATAAGTGTCCAAACGAGTGTAGAATTCGAGCTAAAACATATATGTACTGAGGCAAGGACGAAAAAAATGATTGATCTAAAGTAGTACAGTGTCAGTGTTAGTTTCCGTGTTATCACGCCACGCTGCAAGAGTTGGCTGCGTGGTGTTGCGGCTGCACCTCCAACAGGTAGTAGGAGAGTTACACCAGCCGACGCATATAGTCTGGACAGAAAGTGATGAGTATGAGCCAAATGTCGTGGGTGAGAGTGGACGATATGGAAAGGGCGGAGATATGAGTAAACGGTGATGGTGGGATCCTACGTGCGGTAAAGCTGGCCCTTGTATTCTACGCATTCTCTTCGTAGAGCCGCCACGTGGCCTGACGCGTGGGTTATACCCGTGGCTGGACAGACGACGTTCTCTCCACGGCCTCTTAACGGTGACCTGGACGTGAAGATGCTGAGGCTAGCTTGGTTGACGGGATCTGACCGAACACTGCCCTACCCAGACTTCGCGAAGAGCAGATGAAACGGAGTATGCGCCCTGTCTGTCGAGGATTGCGGAGGTTGCGGTAGTACCAGCGATTTTGGCGCGATAATGTGAGAATGTCGTTTGAAAGAAATTGACTCGAGGTGATGCCAGCTCGCGTCCTTTCAGTTGACGCTCGGATGACCGCTGAATAGTTTCATGATCTCCCCGTGGTTCTATTTTTTTTAATTTCCATTTCTGGGTTCAAAGCCCACGCACAGTAGCACGACAAATGGTCGATAGCCCATACTCCTAAGCTACTTATCTGTAAGTATTCTCCGTACCCATAAAATATTGACACCGTGAGGTGTGGCCCCATGAGGGTTCAACAGTTGTACCAGTAGTGTGGGAAAAGGGCCGTGGGTAGGTTTTGTGTGGGGGCCGTACGCTATCACATTAGATAATCATATTTCGTGTTCAATTCCTGGCATTTAATCATTTCTTAGAAGTGAGAGGAAGTGGAAGGGGACGTTGTTGGAAAAGGGTTTCGTGACACTGCGTACCTGCCAAATCGGGCTCATTGTTTGGCTATTGTTTGGCTACTTCCACTCAGGTCATCTCATCGATTCATCGAACGAACACCTATGTGGGAGGTCGCAGAGTAGAGAGAACCCTTGGTGTGGGTAATGGGCGTACTCAGCTCAATTGTTGCGTGATCGTGAGCTAGTATGTGGGATTCTCGGTTGCTGCCAGTGTATGGCACTCTTTTGCACGCTAGTCTCCGCGTCTATCCTCCAGTCACCTGTCCACCTGCATCGCTTCTTAGACGCGGGCCTGGCAGGGGACACGAGGCAGGCCATCTGAGTCACCATACCATCAACCCTTCTCCCCCTCTCTGATTTTCTGTTATCCCATCCTAAATACGCTAACTCTCACCTTGCCCCATGAGTTCGACAGTACCTACAACATCCTCCCTCTCCAACTTCCGACTCATCATCGATGCCGCCTTACAAAACTACAAAGAGCAGACAGGAATCGACCTCACTAGGAATGATCTCGGTGATAAGTTCCAACACCCTGATGGCGTCCTCGAAATATTCCAGGAGCGAGAGAAGGGATTTAATGACTATCGAGATCGAAATCGGAAATTCATAAATCTCCTCAAGCCCGCAGTGCAGGTCCTCCATGCGCTTTCTGGCACCCTTGGCGAGGCGATTACCCTCGTGAGCTTCACTGACTTTCTACCTTCTGCGTGATTTATTTAACAGTCACCTGTTCAGGCCCCATTTCCACCAGCAAAAGCGATATTCGTCGGCATTGATGTCCTTCTCGCAGTCTGTCCCCTTCATTATCGTCTTCGCCTGCCCTCTGACGAGTCGGTATCTCAGGTTGCTAGTGGTGTAAGTTCAAGCTACGACGCACTCGAAGACCTCTTCGAATGCATCCAGAATTTTCTTAAACGACTACATGTTTATACCGAAATTCCGCCCACCGAGTCGATGACACATATACTTGTGAAGGTTATGACCGAATTACTTTCGGTGCTTGCCCTTGCAACCAAACAAGTCAAGCAGGGTCGTTTCAGTAAGCACTCCCTTACATATACCTCACGCGTGGTTGAACATGCCTCAGAGAAGTTCGCGAAGAAGCTGTTGGGAGAGAGCGAGGTGGAATCTGTTCTACAGAGACTGGACCGTCTCACCCAGGAGGAGGCTCGCATGACCGTTTCCCAGATTCTAGAGGTCGTCCATGGTCTGATGAGTAATATGAGGGTAGTCATCGATGGTGAGTGACGCTTCCTGGCTAGATTACCAGAATTTCACGGAACTATCGTAGATGGCAAGGCATCAATGAGTGGCATCCGTCAGGCTCTTGGTATGTTCCACGTACGTCTGCGAATCGGCATGGCTCTGACCGAGAGCCTATACTAGTTGGTATGCAAGAGACAGCAAGTAAGATAAATAAGATGGAACGTTCGTCACCCTCCAATCCTGCGATGCTGAGCGTCGAGTCTGAAACTCGTTTGAAGGTGACCAATTGGAAAGGGATGTGCGAAATTGGCTGTCGCCCCCAGATCCATCAACAAACCACAACATCGCGCGTGAGGCTCACCAGAGTGGGACTGCAGCATGGTTCTTCGAGGAGAATGTGTTCTCCGAGTGGAGAGAAAGGGGATCCCTCATGTGGATCCATGGCAAACGTAAATTTCCCTCTATGTCGAGCCCTGTATGGTTCTGATGACGTTCTACTCTCACAGCGGGATCTGGAAAAAGCATTCTTCTGTGCGTCCTAGTCGGTCCTACTCAACTATTCCGACCGCGATTACTGATACTTCAACAGCTCGGCAATTATCCACGACATTGAAGGCTTGCGTACAGCCGGGTTGGCCTCTATGGTGTATTATTACTTCGATTTTCGAGACGCCGAAAAGCAGCACCGCCACGGCCTACTGGCTTCTCTCCTCAATCAACTCTCCTCCCAGTCTAATCCTTGCCATGACATACTCTCCCGCTTGTATGCGACGCATAAAAAAGGCGCGCAAAAGCCCGCTGACGCAACACTCACAGAAACTCTAAAGGAAATGCTGGAACTTCCTGGACAGGGACCCATCTACATTATCATAGATGCCCTAGATGAATGCCCAAATATCTCTGGGATGCCAACTGCGCGGGAAAAGGTGCTCGATCTTATGGAAGAGCTCGTCGAGTTGGAGCTTCCAAATGTTCACATTTGTGTGACGAGCCGTCCAGAAATCGATATCCGGACTGCCCTTGAGCCTTTGACAACGCTTCGAGTGTCTCTTCACGACGAAAACGGACAAAAACAGGACATTGTGGATTACATAACCAAAGTCGTTCGCTCAGACCGAAGGATGCGGAGATGGAGAGAGCAAGATAAGCAACTCGTAATCAAAGTCCTATCGGAGAAAGCAGATGGAATGTAAGTTGCCAAAGTAATTGTGCTTCATTGGAGGTTACTTATTGAATTATGCAGGTTTCGATGGGTGTTTTGTCAATTGGAGATGCTGCGTCGCAATCTACCTGCGAGTATCAAGGATGCTCTCAAGGAACTTCCCGAGACTTTGAATGAGACGTACAAACATGCATTACTTTCAATTGACAAGGCAAAACGGGGGTATGCACAACGTCTCTTCCAATGCCTCACCATATCGATTCGTCCCTTGCGCGTCGCCGAGCTCGCCGAGGTTCTTGCCATACGGTTTGAAGCCGACGCAGTTCCAAACTATGACGTGGGTTGGCGCCTAGGAGATGATGCAGAAGAAGCCGTGCTCTCTGTTGCTTCGAGCTTAATATCCGTAGTCAATGTGGATGGTTCCCGGGTCGTTCAATTTTCCCATTTCTCGGTCAAGGAATTCTTGACCTCGGATCACCTTGCCAAGTTAGGGGATGACCTGTCCGATTATCGCATCCTTCCCGGTCCCGCGCATACGATTCTCGCAAAAGCGTGCCTGGGCATTCTGCTCAAACTAGACGACTGCGTCGACAAAAAGACAATCGAGAATTTCCCATTAGCACCGTATGCTGCTCGGCATTGGGTCGATCACGCACAATTCGGCGATATATCATCCCACATACAAGTCGTAATGGAACGCCTATTCGACCCGGATGAGCCTCATTTTGCGACGTGGATCTGGTTGTACGATATGGATCGTCACTGGGAAGAACCCATGTCGACTGTGCATCCGATGCGCCCAGGAGCAGTGCCGCTATACTATGCGGCATTATGCGGATTCCATGGCCTTGTGGAACACCTCATCCATGCTTATCCACCGGATGTCAATGCGAGAGGTGGACGTTACGTGGCCCCATTACATGCTGCGCTGCGTGGTGAGTATCTCAAGGTCATGACTTTGCTGCTAAAGCGTGGTGCCAAAGTGGACGCTTCGGATAAAGACGGTTCGACTCCGTTACACCTAGCATCGGGATTGGGGAAACTCGACATAATGCAGTTATTATTGGAGTATGGTGCCGATGTCAACGCACATAACGCGTGGGAACAGACGCCACTAGGTGTGGCTTCAAGCTCAGGAGAGATCGAGAGTGCCCGTTTGCTGCTCCAGCGCGGAGCAGTTAAAGACTGTCGGGATGACGAAGGCTGGACTCCATTGCACACGGCATCCAGATATGGGCACCTTGGCGTCATACAGCTCTTATTTCATTCTGGCGTGGTCATCGATGCACGGGACGGGACAGGGGAGACTCCTTTATGCTCGGCATCGTGTGCAGGACATGTTGAGGTTTCACATTTCCTGATCGAGCGAGGTGCAGACCTAAATGCCCGGGACGACGAGAACCGGGTTCCACTGCACTTCGCGGCACGACAAGGACATGTTGGTGTCGTGCGGCTATTGCTAGACCACCATGTAGACGTGAACGTACAAGAAGCAGACCACCGGACTCCGCTACATTTCGCTTCGGCCCATGGACACTTCGAGATCGCAAAATTGCTCGTCCAACGTGGTGCAAGCATCAATATGCGGAATAACGAGGAAGAAACACCCTTGGACCTTGCATCAGGCAACGGGCACCTCGACATCGCACGGTTCCTAATCGAGAATGGCGCAAATGTGTCTTCCCGTTGCAGCAAGGGCTGGACTCCGTTCCATACAGCATCACACAATGGGCATCTTCGCATCGCGAACTTCCTTATTCAGTCTGGTGTCTATGTCGACGTCCGGAACTTGCGCGAACAGACTGCTTTACACCTCGCATGTGGTAGCGGGAAACTCGATGTTCTGCGGTTTCTGATCGAACATGGTGCGGTTGTCAAGGCCAGGGACAACACGGGCTGGGACCCGTTGCACGTCGCATCACAAAGTGGGCATCTCGACGTCGCGCTGCTGTTGCTAGACTGTGGTGCAGACCCGAATGTTCAGGAGGACCACCTCTCAACTCCCTTGCATTTGGCGTCAGCTAATGGGCACATCAAAATCGTACGATTACTGGTTGAACGTGGTGCAAGTGTCAATTCATGCAACGACCTGGAAGAAACAGCACTCCACAGGGCAGCAGGAAATGGGGACATTCAAATCGCGCGGTTCCTACTCGATGCAGGAGCGAATCTGCATGCTATCGATAGCAACGGCTGGACTCCGTTACACACAGCTTCATTCAGCGGTTATCTCGTCATTGTCAAACTGTTGCTCAGGCGTGGTGCAGACATCGACTCGCGAAATCAGGCGAATAAGACTGCAGTACATTTGGCATCGGACAATGAGAAAGCCAAGGTTGCAAGCTTCCTAGCTGAGTACAAAGGACATGAGGACGTTCGGATCAAGATACGCTCAACTACGTTGGACACGATAGTGCGCGACGAAGATACGACGGATTATAGCGAACAGACGACGCTGCACACAGCCGTGGAAGCGGGGGAACTTCATATCGTGGAGTGGTTCCTCGAGCGGGGGGCAGATGTCAACGCACGAAATGCAATTTACAGGACTCCGCTGGATCTCGCAACGTGGAAGGGAAATCTTGAGATTACGCAGTTGCTTATCGAGCACGGCGCAGAGGTAGATTTACGGGACGATGATGGGTGGACCCCGTTGCACAATGCATCGCGATACGGCCACCTCGACATTGCTCGGTTGTTGATTGACCGCGGTGCAGATGTCAACGCCAGGACCGCGGTGAATTGGACTCCCATCCACTATTCGACAAACAGCGGACATTTCGAGATTGTGGAACTGCTACTTTCACGGGGCTCAAACATACACCATCGGAACGACGAGGGTCAGACTGCATTCCAAGTAGCAGCAAGAAGGGGGTACCGGAGGATTACACAATTACTCATGGAGCGTGGCGTAAAATGATCCTCATGCATAAGGTCGGATGAATCGTTGTATGGGCTTTGATATGATGTTTAACTGGCTCTTTGATTTCAGCGCTTGATGATAATACAGAGGGAGCCTCTTGCTGCTGCCTGGTTATGACCAAGTCACGCCCGCCTTTTCGTTGTGAGTCCGAGGTTCTAAGCTTTGAGCTTAGGATACTGCAGGGACTGTGATAGCGTGTCGATGAATAAAAATGCAAAAATGTATTCGTTATAGATACTTGGCGGAGTCCGGAAAGCGACGTCGATGTCAGGATTTAGGGGTGAATGTCCGTGGAAAATTACGCCTCGTATCATTGGTACTGTTACTGTACTGTACATTCTTTCCCCGGAGCTTCAAGCGCCAAAGAATCAAGCGCCAAGCGTTAAGTTCCCAGACCTGGCCTTTGGCGCCTAAAGACTCACTAGCACATGCCTCTCATCGGTGCCCCGTACCTGAACCGTGACAGTCCTTCGACACCGAAAATGTACTCGCGTACTATTAGTAGCAATGAGTCCTCGATATGCGATTCACAAAACATGATGTGTTCACCAGCTCGGAGAAAGCTCACTGTGAAGATCATTAGAACTAAAATTTTGCATGGCGAAGGGTTGAAATTCAGACCGTCCCGATTGCATTCAGGCTAACGAGTCGGCTTAGCGCCTGCCAAGTATCCCATCCAGTTAGAGGGTCGCGATACTTCCTGGAGCCCAATTTGATACTGTATCCAATCAAATCAACTAGTACCGGCAGACAGCGAGCGGAAATACCATAAAAATAAGAACCCAAGCGTGAGAAGGATCATGATCACCTTCACTTGCTGGGACGCCCGGCCCGACTTTGGGGCTTTAGTGTCAAACGTATATATTAAACCGTGACACCCTCGCACAGCACAGATCCATTCGGACTTATCTTGAAACATCTGATTGATGTATGACTCAACTCAATGTACCATTCCAATTCCAACTTCGCGTTGAACAAGCTCAACTTGCGTATCGAACCACGCGGCCTGCCAGTGGCTCCTCGTCGAACTTATCCCCACCTCTACTGCTCTGCATCTGCTTTTGTGCCAGGCTATGGCCATACTACACCAAAAAAATATTTTCTTAATGCGCCGAAAGAGAGCATACTGTTGCACTCTGGAGATGTAGGCTGGGGCGAACCCAGCACGCCGCTCGCCGGTGAGTATTTCCTCTGCATGTGCAGGGGAGGCTCGAGACTGTCATATTTCTATGTGGTGGAATGCCAAACACTTTTCACCCATTTCACCCATGGCTCACCTTCACACAATACGCCCGGGCCGTAGCAATGCACCACTTGGGCAGCAGCTGCCCTTCTGGACAGAGTCGGGGGTGGGGAAGGTTATTGGGTCGTGCCACTTGTCATTCACGCCTCAGGTGTAGTTTCCTATTACATTATGTGTTTCCTCCTAGGCGCGAATAATCCCGGGTTCGGTGATCGAGGTACACTCGAGCATGCGCAGATCTTGACGGTCGAGCGGAATCAGGAGGGGTTGTATGGGAAAGGCAGGTGTAGGCGTGTATGATAGGTCCTACTTTCACTTCTTTTTATTGGTATTGGTATGTTGCTAGTAGTGATGGGTTTCGTTGGCCTTGCATAGGTTTAGCACCGCGACACGGGAAAGGTGTTGTAGCACATCTCAAAACGAGCATGCGGGGGATTGAGGAGCTACAGGACTTATGGGCCCGAGACGAAATTGCAATCCAAGACGCGTTCTTTCAACCCTGTTCCGATTCTTCTCATACTACAGTATGTGTACAACAGACTCATAATGTCCTACTAAAATTTTGACTGCAACAATTCCTCTCCACCTGGACTCCTACCTCGCGCACCCTCCTCGACTCTGGGTCGTTCCCCTTTGACTAAGTCCCTCACCCTGCGCGACCCCACGGCCCACGCGGTCGCCACATCGACGAGCGTACCAAGCTCTGCTCGAGTAGTTCCCGCATATAGACGTGCGCACATGGTCTTACCCGTTACCGTAGGGCACGTGATTGGACGTGCGTTGAGACCGTGCGTGCGCAAGGAAGTGAGTGGATAGAGCGCGTGTACGCGGCGATAGGTGTGGTATGATTACGTGGGTGGCTGCGCCATCAAGGGTTGTCGTTTGAGATGGGCTGGGAGGGAGAGATGGATGACGCAGTGAGAGAGGCGCGGAGCTGCTCCTGGAAGTATGTTGGGTGCTCATATGATAGCAACATTGCTAAGAGAAGTCGTGTAGGTCAATAGGCATGATTGGGCAAGTCAACGTGTTCGTCAACATCACTGCCGTGAGGCCCCCGTCAAGCTCATCGTCACACCCGCGCGTGCGTCTGGAGCACACGCACCACTAGACGCGGAGGCGAGGCGCGAGGCGCACGCCGTCGTGAACCGAGGCGTGGATCGCCGCATCGTACAGCACCGCATCGCCCGGCTATGGCACGAATGCGAAGACGCTCGCGCTGACGGCAAAACCCGAGTTGAAGGGTAGGACCATACCTAAGTGCACAGAATGTCCACGCGAGCCGCGTCTTCCAGTGCCAGGCGCGAGCGGTTGTACATGAGCAGGCGCGAGTCGCCCGAGTCTGGGACTGTGGGCGCGGCGTGGGGCGCGGCCAAGATGCGCGCGCGCGGAGGAGCGGCGAGGTCGCGAGGGACAGGTACAGTGGTCGTTAGAGGAAATGTCGGCTGATGCGCGTAACGGTAGTATGGCGCGGGGGTGGAAGAAGTGGAAGCAGCGGAGACGGAGGCCGTAGCGGTGTTTGAAGCGGTGTCAGCGGTAACGATGCTATCGGCACTGGGGTTGAAGGGGATGACTCGAGACGAGGGGTGTCCGAGTCAGCGTCGGATGTGTCCCATATTCGCGAGAAGAAGCGAGGGCAGATATATTGGGAAAGACTTGCGGCCGCGGCGGTTCGTAACTTAGTATGGACTCGAAGTATTCCGAATCTCTGCTTCATGCTTTCGGAGAGGCATAAAGAGAGACATGGTTGTCGTAGCGATGGGGTCAACGTGTGATGGGTAGGAGTAGACCTCTCCGCCGGTGGTTTCTCCCCTTGGCGCCGCAGCGGTGCAGACGCTGGAATCTTCACGGACCTCACCGCGGGCTTACTGGGCTCGGGCTTGATGCCCGGAATATGCCTTCGGAGCGCCTTGTGCTCGCTTCCGCAAGTTGAGTTGGTCGAGATAGATTAATTTATTGTAATCATGAGATGGACAGGTGAGGACCAAGCGGGTTGAGGAGAAGAGTAGTCTCGTGCGATAACAAGTTGGGTCATGCGACTAAGAGTTACAGATATGGGGGGAAACCACCCAGGGGCAAACTACTACATATGGTAACGGGACTTTATCTGATGTACATGCGATGAAAGATGAGAAGCGAGATGAGATCGCAATTGGGGTACGAGAAACTGGAAGATGCCGACGACGATGCCATGGAGAACAGGGGGACACGTCAAGTGTAGCCTGTCATGGCAGGCAGCGTTCAGGGAGCGTTCGTGTAACAACAACAGGAACCGAAATGGAAGGAAAGCCTCTGGGGACGTGATGACTAGACAAAAAAGGGATAGGAGAACCGGCGCTGCGGGACTTTGATAGAGGAAGAGGGGAATGCCTTGTGACTGCCGTGCCAATATTATGATGGCTTGTTCGTTGGTTGATCACGTCCCTAGCAGACGTTGCGCGATTCTTGGGGGTTCGGCGAACTCGGGGACCAGACCAGACGATGGCGGGGAGGGGACAAAGAGCTCAGTGGTCCCCGTCAAAGTCAATCCACTCCACGCGGAATTGGCGCCAGTCGTCGTCCATCCCTGACTCGTCATCCGACGACGATACGGACTCGGACTCCCAGACGGCCCCCTTCTCAAGGGATGAACGGTACGGTTGTGTGGGTAGCATCATGTACACGGGGAGTGTCTGCACAGACACGCGGCGGTCGCGCTGGCTCTGCCGTGACGAGAGGGGCTGCGTCGCAGGGATGTTGTGCTCCGCTAAGGAAGTGTAACTGGGGAGTTTGACGAGGATCGCGGACGATGGTGTGTCGACAGGGTCGACCTTGTGCAGATACGGATCCACGCACTCGTCTTCCTCTCTGTAGGTACGATAATAATAAGTTTCACAATTAGGTGGGTACTCGGATGGACGCATCACCCGGAGAGGATGTACTCACCCTAGGAGGGACGTTGCTTGGTGAACACGGGTACTCCAGTCCCATATCTGTACGTCCAACGCGGTCTCCTCCACGACACCACCTGACATCGACCGGCGACGCGCGGGCTTAGGCTTGACATCGCATGCGGCATTCAGGCTAGGATCCGCGGCTGGAGTCTTCTCATTCCGCGGAGAGGGGCAACGCCATAGTCTCGTGGGGAAATGGAAAGTCTTCCAAGAGGGGATTTTGTTAGGCGCCGTGACGTCTTCATTATCAGGCGGGGACGACGATGACACGCTAGAACCAAGGTATGATGACGATCTTGACTCGATAACCCGAAGTCCAGCGGCGAAGAGGTTTGAGTAGTCAGCATCCATGATATATATATGATAAGCGGTATTCGAGGCACGTGGTTGGTGCGCAAGCGCAGGAGGGTTAAGCGACCAGACAGAGGACGACGAGCAGGAAAAGGCAGGTAGAAAGGGAATGCGGAAACGGGTATGAGAAAGGAAGGGACAAGGAAGGGCGAGTACTTGTACGACCCGGAATTAGTTGACGAAGAGAGAACAATAAGGGTGGGGTGAGCTGCGTCCTCGCAATGGAAATTGAAGACGTCCTTATAACTATTATGGCTTAGGCGCCGCCACCTATGCTCTGAACAGGAAGCAGGGGCACAATAAGCACATCCGCATCTATTGGGTGTGATGACTGTATTACTATCGACCGGTCCTCGGTCCTGTCCTGCGGCTGGCGTTGCTTGGGGCTCCCCAGATGTGGAAACCAAAAAATCCGATCATTGGATCCGGACAGTGCGAGAAGTCGGCGTGCGCGTCTAATTTCGGATAGTCGGTCGGTCGGATAAGGTCGCACAATACCGTCAGCCAGCCAGCGGTGCGATGCTGAAACCATCAATACTGTATGAGCCAATAGGGGAGGCAGGTCATCTAAGAGAAATTAGATTCTGGGGCGTGTGCGCTTTAGGCTTCGGCCTTCAATCCATGGACGGGCGGCCAAAAGCGACTCGGAGGTGATTTATCCGAAAGGAAATGTAGGACGCCCATAGGCCGTCTGGCTGCCTCGAGGAATCAGGTCCCCTCAACGTGTCCGCGCTCGCGCTTGCAGTAAGGTAGAGGGGGCACAACGGACCTTCGGGATTCCCAAAGAGTTCTCGCGATGAGTGGTTGCATTAACTGAGAAGTCTTGCCGAGTCCATCGGGCATGTATTTGAGCTACTGTACTGTACAGTACAGCTGGAGCTGGAGCTGGAGCATGAGCTCGCCGGTTACGATAAAGTCGCCTGACCCCGCTCAAGTTGTAAGCACGTGAAAATTGATGGTTATCCCGCCCCCGCTCGACCCGGCGACTGGCACAGTGAACTCTGCCATCCCTCACAGTAAACCGCAATGCCGTCTACCTTCAGGATATCCTCTGCCTTATGGGACAAGATTCATCATTTCGCATCATTTCCTCAGACAGGCGGTGAGCTCTACTCCAGTTGGCTATGGGTCCATCACAGCCGCTCAGGTTGCCGATCTTTAGTATCCCTGCAACAAATGGTTCAGTTTGGGCAGAATCCTAGTCAAGGCACTTTGTTGAGAGCCAGTCAGTTCCTGCTTGGTGCGTGCTGCTGTGCTACTTTCAATCAGTCTCCTTATCGACACCCTCCACGACCAGAGGAGCTGCCTGTCCGACTGGCGCATCGTGCCAAAGAGCTCGATGAACTTCCTCACAACCTAAGTAACATGCCGTCTATCCAAAAGGTTAAGAACTGGTACGCACAGTCCTTCGAGGTGCGCAGCCACATTCCGTTCCTGAGGCTTTTCCCTCTCAGGCTAATCGCATCTCTCTCAGGAACTGATCAATTTCCCTCCCATCTCTCTCCAGCCGGGTATCCGCGCTGCGTTGAACCAAGGGGATATCTCACTCCCCGTATCGACACCAAACCTGTCCTTTAAGGAAAACGCGTATAGTCGCAGTGGCGATAGTAATCGGAACGGCACTGGCGCCAATAGAGGCAGGCTCCGGATACCTATTGAGAAACGGTCGGTGATATCAGTATTTTTGCGAACATAATTGATGAAGGCCTGGTCCGATTGTAGGTATTATGCAAGAACTACGACCACTGAGTGGCCGCCGGAAGTTCACGACTACAATACGCGTTTCACCAAGACACTCGAGGCCATTAAGCGGCGTCATGACCCCACAGTGACAACCGTCGCACAGGGCGTGCTCGAGTGGAAGCAGCACCAAAAGGCTCAAAACATCGGACTCGACGTCCAAGCCTGGCTCGATCGTTTCTACATGTCACGGATTGGCATCCGGTTCTTGATAGGCCAGCGTGCGTTCGACGCCGGTTTGCAATCATGGCCCGGCTCTTACACCTTTAATATAGACGTGGCGCTCAATACTCTAGCACCCCACCCAGACTATGTAGGGATTATTTGCACGCGTGCTGTACGTGACACCGTACAACTTCCGCGGGTTTACTCTTCCTCACCGTCTGATAACACACCGCCCCGTACGCCTGCACTTACAGAACGTGCATGATATTGTCCATGAGGCGATCGAGAACGCGCGATTTGTCTGCGAGGAGCATTATGGAATGTTCAAGGGCCCACCTGTGCAGCTGATCTGCCCGAACAACCTGCACTTTGCGTACGTGCCAGGTCATCTGTCACACATCTGTTTCGAGCTGCTCAAGAATTCGCTCCGCGCCGTCGTCGAGCGATACGGGCACGAGAAGGAAGACGCGATCCCACCTATCAAGGTGATCGTTGTTGAGGGCAAGGAGGACATCACGATTAAGATCTCGGACGAGGGCGGCGGGATTGCGCGTAGCGCGATCCCGCTCATCTGGAAGTACACGTACACGACCATGGAGGGCCAGCACATCGATCAGAACTTTCAAGCAAGCGACTTTAACGCGCCCATGGCCGGCTTTGGGTACGGCCTGCCGCTTTCACGGCTCTACGCGAGATACTTCGGCGGCGACTTGCGCCTCATCTCAATGGACGGCTTTGGCACGGACGTGTACATCCACCTCAACCGCCTCTCGAGCAGCCGAGAGCCTCTTCCGTAGCTCCATACTGTAGTCCGAGGGCAGAAGGAGGTCGCAACCTATACTAAACTCAATTTAGTTTATTGAAACCCATGGTAAACGAACACGTTATTGCCAGCAAATCACTTTTCATTTATTCATGTACCTCTTGTAACCTGTATCAAATTCACAATACAATACAAAGTCACCCCGTTGCTGCCTTCCCTGGCCTCCCATCAATGCCTCTTATTTCGTCTGATCCACGCACAATTGTTGCAGGGCTACGGGCGCGCGCACGCTCCGGAACACGCGAGCGGGGTTACCACGCGTTGCGTAACAAAGATCGAGGGCAACTCGCACTTTACTTTATTGCCAATCTTGTAGTAGCGGAGCTGCGCGGACTCGGAGGATGGACTCCGGACGAGATCGGCGGCGGCCGGCAAACTGCCAAAGTAAAAATAGACTGCCAAGTGAGCTGTGGCAAGTTACGTATGTATGGGTACGTTATACTGGGTAACTTCCAGGCAAAACAATATTGCGCTTTCATTAGGCTCTGAATAGCGCGCCAAGTTAAGTCAAAACAGTTGGGGCATTGACCCTGAGAGCACCAAAAATTTCCAAACTCGACGCTCTTCCGCGCGCAGAGAAAATTTGTCGTTGATATTTACCCAACCCTGACAGTCATACATTGCGTCAAGGGGACTGGCACCGCGGGTGTTGTCATTTATGGCTTATCGTCCATTCATACACTGAGCGTGTGCGTTTCGGATTGAAATTGGAAGAGGGGGGCGCTCGATTTCCGGCCAAAAATGCCCAGCGCTGCGCCGCACGAAGGAGTTCCGATCGTGATGGCGTGATCGGTACGAACGAATGAGGAATGACGGGCGCCTGGGCAAGCGAAATGTATTGAGAGTAAGTTACAGTACTACGTAGTCCGGGTCACTCAGGCTGGCAGAGTGCGATCGGGCGGCCAGCTCTCACTGGCAGGCCACTGTACAGTATGCTTGGTCTCCGCCCGCCATGGAAGGCCGTAGGCAAAGACTCCAAAATAAAAAAAAAGGGATAGGTGCGACTGGCATTTCAACAGATGATAATATGATTTAGAAAATAGCCCCGTGGACGTACTACGTTGTGGTTGACCAGCAGTGACTACAGCCGACTTGGGACAATGGAACGACGCTGTACCCGGGCCACCAATCAGGGCTACCTGCGGCAGTACTCGACCCCGTATCGCGTAGATAAGTGCTAAACGTAAGTCCAGGAAAGCGATCAAGGGGAAAAGGCTGGACTTTCGGTAGGGACAGCGAAGCGGCCCGGGGCCCTCAGCCCTCATCTTCGCGGGTAATGGTATTATTAGGATGCGTCTCAACTCCGAGCATCTGCAGACTTCGCTACCGGCGCATTTGTAAAAAGTACGGATACGTATCTACTGTACAGCCTAAGTATAGCCCGTAGGAGACCACTGAGAAATTTCAAGATGGGGACTCGGACTTAGCAGCTGGCACTTACGTTTCCACTCGGATGTTTGTTGGGTGTTCAAACCTATACAAGCTCGTGGTTCTTGCTTGCTTGTCCTTTGATTGTGTTGGTATACTGGCGCGGCGCGGCCCGGGGATTCGACGGATATGGGAAACGCGTCCAGCCGCGAAGGTTATATTTACTCCTTTACTCCTTCAGAAAGGCATCTCAAGCTGCACCATGTTATTTAGATCATGTCGCCAAGGGTGACTTTGGGCCTACCTGACGCCGTACTAGCTGTCGAAGCGACGCGACGCGATGCGATCGTAACGGACCAGGACGAACGCCGAGACAAGCACTGAGTCAGCCCGAGCCTGAGTTCACAACCTCAAACCGCAAACCGCTGCACCTACGATAAGCCGCAATCCGAAGGTGTCCCGGCGATGATGACAGGCGCCCTTTACGGTGCCGGACACATCGCAGGGGTATCGCCGGATAGTTACTGACTCGTGACTCGGACTCGGAGTCAAGCGTGATGCACCCCTGGGGTCGATCACGGGTCGCACAATGGTGCGCGCGTATCACGCCATCAGAGCCATAGCGAATCCGGCAGTTATCCGAGTCGCCTCGTCATGGTACCCGGGCCGTGACCGCACTCTCTGCAGTACTCGTTGTGGTACTTAGTATTAGCTCCTTCGAGGAAGGTTTGGTGGCAGAAGTGGTTCTCTGATCCTACAACCTTGTAATAATGCTGAAGAAGACCAAATTCACAGGTGGTTAAAGCAATTGCCGCGCCACGAAAATTTAAAGCCTTCGTAGGTCGTTTGTTGGGAAGGTTAAAATAAATGAATGGGGCACTAGGCAAACTAATGTATTGACTCGGAATCGTAGCCGCGACGACGTCGCCCTTCTCTCCCCGGCTTGGGTTTGTCGAATTCTTTCTTTCCGATGTTCGGAATTCTCCAGGGGTGATAGGGTTTGTATGGGCGGGCCGAGCAGGAAAGCCTACGCCGACCTGAGCAGATCGTGATATGATTGAAACTTGGAGTGTGGTCGCAGCCGACTTCGAGACGTCGCACATAGGCGCGTTGTTTCTGCATGCGTGTACTGCAGCGCCCTCTCGGGCCACCATCGACCGCTGATAGTAGGGCGCCGATTGTGCGCATTTTTGGTCATCTTGCCCAACGGCGCCGCCGACATAAGCTGATCAGCCCTGATCAAGCGGTGTTATGACCGTGCAGTCCAGATCACGGACTCGAAAAAAAAACACGAGGTACCCCTGCTTTGGGGAATAGTTCTTGGTGCCAACCTTCTGCTGCTGATGTTGTTGCTGCGTAGCAACGCGCAGCGCAGTGGCACGTTAGCCCCATATAAGTAAACAGTTCCATTTTGTTCGCGCAGTCGGAGGGGAGCCAAAAGGACGGCGACAGAGATCAAGCGCATCAACATTCGATCATCGCATTGGCAGTTACTGCGCAAGAGGGGGCACATTGCTTCCTTGCACTGGCAGCAAATTATACGGGAAGAGGACTCTGTTGGTGATTGCGACCTCAATGGGGATATCACGAGGAATATTTGGGATGATGAACCGGTTTGCTAAGTTGTTCTCGGAACGGAGAGGGCAAGCCCGATAGTCTTCAAATTTAGAGTGGTTCGCGTCACATTGATGATGAGGAAGCGCAATGTCATACTGTAATTTGACTGCAGATGCCCGGACGTACCCGAAAACTCGGATGATAGCGCAAAAAATCTGTAGGGAAGCCCAGTACCCCTCGTGACTCATGCTGGAGATCTTTGCAGAGTCCATCCGTGCCCACCTGTGATGTAAGCGCCTGTTCATCATCATCTAGGGCTGCTTGCGCCCAGGAAGACTGGCCTGTAGGGGGACATCATTGGCACACTGGCGTGATAGAAGCGAGGAACTAGATTGCGCAAGCATCTTTCTCGAGTAGGCGAGGACCGCGATTAGATCCAATAGGTTCGGCGTCATCTGGCTTACTATGGTTTCAGGAGCACGGGGGCCAGAAATTGCGCAAACATCGTTCTTGGGTAGCCGAGGATTGCGATTAGATCGAATGGATTCGGCGTCATCCGGCTTAGTATTGCTTCGGGAGCACGGCGGCCAGATGATCCTATGTTTCTTCGGCAGGGCCCTTACGCATCTATTCTTGTCCTGTTCCTTCCCGACTGTTGCAAAGGTACCTGTGTACATAGTAAAGACGTTGTGCCGAGCCATCGCACTTCAGAAGCATATCTCCTTCGAGGGGATATCCCAGAACGATGTATTATACAGTAGCATATGACAAGAATGTACTGGACGTGGCGTGGTCTGGGTAGCTGCGCAGTCAGAATATGAAGCGACACATACACTGGACGTTGCGCACCGCGGCGGAGAATAGTAGTCTCGTGCAGCATGCGTTATGTGGTCCCTTGTCATGATCTTCTTGCCTCAGCAGCCTGGGTTGCCGCCTGGGTAAGCAACGGCTTCTGTTTCTCTGCCAATACGCGGCGTTGGTTAAAATAGTCGATCTTTACAACATGTCCATGAGGAAGGGATAGAGATTATGTGTGTGTGGTGACTCACCCAACTCTTGGCGCAGTTCTGCTCGTAGGACTTTCTCTGTGCGGCGCACTTTGAACCCTCCGTTCCCGCGACGACGACGTCCGCGGCGTCCAAGCACGCAAAATAAGCGTCCCTGGCTTCCCAACATTTTGAACGGTCTTCTCTTGAGATTGGATTGGGCTTTTCTGTCTTGTTGCTGCCAAACCAGCCCATGACTGTATCGGGGTTCGCGGGTAAGATATTGGCCACGTGCAAATAACGAACGCGTGGGCAGATTATCCACAGCGCGTGGTCACATCCGACTTGCTTTCATGGCCTCCGCTTCATCTCCGGCAGCACAGGCCACAACACCGGTACATTCTCATCCTCTATCCGCAGAAGAACACCCACCTCGTGGGCGTCGTACCCGCGCCGGTCAACGGAAGGCTGAAACACCCTCCGCGGACAGCATCAACACTCGTACACCGAACTACTTTACGCTTAGAGAACGGCTAGATGCCAATGCTCATGCGGAATCAAGAACTGTTCACGCGAACTTGGATGGAAGCGTACGTGGGTATGGCAAAGCCGATCGAGCGCGTACCACCCGTGACACCTCTGCGACCCGCCAACCCTTACCCACGCTTTGGGACCGGCCGCCTATGTTTGTCGTTGGCTCTTCCAAAGATCATCTCGCCGCGAACAGCATAGCTCGTACCGCAGAGCTGGTGGAAATCGACGGCTTACTACCTGGTGCCGCCTCGCGGATTCTTGCTAATCAATGGCACGACTACTCGGACGAGGCCATACAATCGGCCATCTCCTCAATCAGCGTCTCGGAGTCCCCGGCTTCCGTTTCTAGTCACCCATACCATGCCGCTTTAAGGGTGCTGTCATCCGCCGTCCACAATCTCACAACGGTCAGGAGAGAAATGGAAGATAGCCTACGCGTGATCCAAGAGAAGGAGCGTGCCCGCAGACAGCGCGTGGAGGAGCTACTGAAGGAGTTGCGGCCATCAGAGAGGGATATTGCTGGGCGAGTGATGCAGTCCCTGTTCACTGACGATGATGAGGGTATGCACAAGGTCGAGAGGAACCAGAGTCATACGGTGAGAAATTCCCCAGCCTGACATCTTCCATCTTATGAACGAATCTCGCAGTCCCTCACCGACCCACTATCCGAGGCGATGATAGATGGCGTTATCTTCCCTCGTCTTGAAGAGTCTCGTCAACCTGGCGCAGCAACCCCAACAACTTCGAAAATCACCATCACGCCACCAACGGAGACCACGCAGACAACTCGTCCCGGTGACACAGAAATTCCTGCTCCGCCCCACGATCCCGATCCAGCCGATGCGAGCAGTATACATTCCACTGGCAAACTCAGCCAGACTGCGCCCAGTCTTGCAAGTACCAAATCCGATCGCTCTTCGCTAGGTGACTGGATGGGGTCCTTGTGGGGCAAATCTCGTCCTAAACATGTGCGCCCCCCTCTCCACCCGCCTAGTGGGGACGAAACTTCCGAATCAGACCCTCCTTCCAAGGAGCCTTCTGACAGCGTGCAGCCACCATCTCCATCAGCAACCAAGCCTGATCGGCGTAAAGTTTCGCGTAGTGTCTTTGGCACCCTAGGCTTCTCTATCCTTAACCCGGTACCCGCGACACCCGGTAAAAGACGCCATCGTACTTCTGTCTCCGATGCCCCTCCCTCCACTCAGCCACCCGCTATTGATGCCGAGGCGTCAAGATCCCCGACGATCGTGAGCTCTCCGGTCGCTTCCACCATCACCCTTCCGACTGCAGCGGCCCCGAGCCTGACAACTGAGCTGCAAAATTCTGGCGTTCCCTCCCGTGAGCCCTCCCTACATTCAGGTCGCGCGGCGGGGGAAAGACAGCCCCAGGGTTCTGCCCTACAGGCGATAGTCAATGCGACGCGTGTAATGACGTCTGATCCCAACAGCGTACTTGTTGAGCATGGAATGGGGACGAGCGTGCTCATCGCAAGCCTCGCCTTTGAGCTTGTAAAGAGAGCACGTGAAGAAGGGATCGAGATCCATGCACCTAGTAGGGAAAAACGTGACCGCAAAGAGCACGAGCAGGGCGTCAATCCCAAAGCGACCATAGTGAAGAGTACTGGCGTGGACGTGGCAACGACACTCAGCCGTGCGCTGGGCGGGCCCGAGGATGTGTCCACAGTCAAAGCCAAGTCGCGTACGGCAACGACCTTCTCGATCTCCGGACCAGGCTTTGCATCTCCTTTACTCGGCTCGCTCCTTCAGCAGCAGCAACGACGGCCACCCATCCACGGGGACCGCAGCGCTCGGAATAACTCCACCGCCACCGACTCATCTCAAGTCAGCCAGAGCAGCGCTTCCCCCGCTCAGCCAGCTGTGCGCAAAAACGCGTCGGTCCCCCTCGAATCCATCTTTCCTGCCACTTCCAAGCCGCCAACGGAATACTTGTCGCGCGCCTATACCTCCCTCATCGCTCGAGACTTTCGGCCCTCCATGGTGGGCCCCTTCGCCCTACCGCCCCTCCCGACGCACCGTGCCGATAGCGAACCACTGGTAGATCGGTTTGGCTTTATGTACGACGTCGCCTTGTACGACGTCCTCCTGCTGGTGCGCGCCCTCACGTGCCGCTGCGCCGCGCCTGCCTGCCTCACCGGCGTCAAAATTGCAGACCGCACCGAGGACGAGTGGTCGGACGAGGAGGCCGACGGGGCCGGGATCGAGATCGTCAAAGAGGCCTGCGCGTGTACGGGCGAGATCGAACTGCCCGCCCGCCCGCAATCGCGCTCGTCCTCGCACAGCACCCGCAAACTCTCGGCCGCCACATCAAGTGCTGGCGGCGGCGGCGGGGACGTGCCAGCCAACAGCACCAACCACACCAAGCCCGGTCCGAGCGCCAGCGCGAGCACGACGATACTCGCCGTCGGCCTGGACACGCCGCGGCACGTCTGCGCGAACGTGCTGCGGCGCTTGCTCGGCGAGCTCACGGCGATACACGACGAGCGACAAGCGGCACGGCGCAAGGACTGGGACGCCTTTGTGCGCGCGCGGCGGCGCACCCGTGCGCACCCACAACCGACGCCCTCGCCCTCGGGCGGTGGTGGAAGTGGGAGCGGCGGGGGAGGGGGTGGTGGTGGCGGCGGTGGCGGTGGCGGCGGCGGCGGCGGCGCGCTGGTAGCCAAGGCGCCGTCGGCGGCCGGGGGCGCTGCGGCGCTGCTGGGGCTCGACGGGCCCGTGGCGGACGACGAGCTGGCGCACAGCGACGGGCTGATCGGCTTTGCGCAGCTGGGGCGCGAGGAGCGCCGCGAGCTGGGCCGGCTGGTGCGCGGCGGCGTGCCGCTCGCGTATCGCGCCAAGGTGTGGCTCGAGTCGAGCGGCGGGCTGGAGATGCAGGAGCCCGGCGTGTTCGCGGAGCTGCTGGCGCAGACGGACAGCGATGGCGGCGGGGTGGTGCGGGAGATCGACAAGGACGTCGGGCGGACGATGCCGCTGAACATGTTCTTTGGCGGGGACGGCGCGGGCGTGCAAAAGCTGCGGCGGGTGCTCATCGCGTATAGCCGGTGTGTATTCTCGTGGATGGACGTAATGGTCGGTGTTGTGTTGTGGTTGCTGACGGACGGACGCGGACAGACGCAACCCCGCGGTGGGGTACTGCCAGGGCATGAACCTGGTCGCGTCGACGCTGCTGCTGGTGCACGCAGACGAGGAAGAGGCGTTCTGGGTGCTCGCGGCGCTCGTCGAGCGCATCCTGCCCGACGGCTTCTTCTCGCCGACGCTGCTGCCCTCGCGCGCGTGCCCGCTCGTGCTGCTCGACTACGTCCAGGAGGGCATGCCGAAGCTCGCGGCACACCTCGCGGCGCTCAGCATCGACCTCCCCGCGATCTGCTTCTCCTGGTTCCTCTCCCTCTTCACCGACTGTCTCCCCGTCGAGGTAACGTACTTACTCCCTTTGCGCGTGCGGAGAGGCCAATTTCATGACGTTCTTTATTTTTTTGGTGGTGGTGGTGGTGGTGGTGTGAAGACGCTTTTCCGCGTGTGGGACGTCCTGCTCCTCGACGGACTCGACGTCCTGTTCCGCATCGCGCTGGGAATCCTCAAGAGCCACGAGGCGGAGCTCCTCCGCTGCGACTCGATCCCCGCCGTCTACGTCGCGCTCGAGAGCCTGCCGACCCGGATGTGGCAGCCGGACCGACTCCTCCAGGTGCGTGCGTGCGTGCGTGCGTGCACCCCCGCACCCTTGCTGAGTCGTTTGTACTGTGTAGCTCGAACTCGAACTCCGCACGACGATCGTCCACGCCGATATCGCCAAGAAGAGCGAAGCGCACGTCGCGGCGCTGAGGGCTCTCAGCCAGCCGGACTAAAAGGCACGTATTTATTCCACGGACCTTGTACACACTCCCCTTCCGTCCGCCCCTACCAGCAGGCGGACAGTAGAGATAGACTGTAGATGTAAAAACAAGTGCATTATATATATTACAAACTGCAAGGCGATGTCCTGTAGCACGACAGCACAGCATTAAAGGTGTTGGATATGTATACAAAAACGCGCGCAAGAAGCAGGCGCTGACCGGGTATACACGTTGCCAGCTCTATGCTCTATTATTCGCCCCTCTTCTTCTTGCTCCTACGCGTCACCGGCCGCCTCGGGCTCGGCTCAGAATCAAGAGACTTGCGCTTCCCTCTGGTCGCCGGCGTTGTAGCACTGCCACCACCGGTTGACGCGGGCGGCTCGATGTCGACCTCGCCGTTCTCGATCGCGTCGATGAGGTGCCAACAGTCAGTCGCGACGCGGGCGTTGAAGCGCACGTCGACGTGGGCCTTGCGGATATCGCGCCTGAGGATGAACGCGGCGCGGGACTGTTCGCGGGCCGTGTATCCGTGTCGCATGACGTACAACAGCACACCTGCAACGACAACAACAACTCATCCAGGATGAGAAGGGCGGGAGGGCAAGCACACGCACCGATAAAGACAAACTCGACGGGGGCGACTTTGACTTTGAACCGGCGAAAGGGCGCGTCGAGCTCCTCGCTGCGCGCGAGCTCCCACAGCCTGTCGAGCACGGCGGCGACGGCGTCCCGAAACGCGCCGCTGGGCCGCTCGTCGGGGGCCGTGAGCCACTTTTCGAGTTTGGGGGCGGTCGGCACGCGCTGGGCGGCGGGAAGCCCCGCGCAGCAGTAGACGAGCTGGGCGACGTTCTGGAAGGCGCGGCCGCGCGTGTCGTCGAACGCGATCTGGTCGACGAGCCCGCCGTCGATCGTGACGTGGGTCTTTTCGAGGTGGGTGATGTAGTTCGCCCAGGGGGAGGAGATGGCCTGGAGCTTTTCGGCGGTCGTCAGGCTCACGCCGAGCTGGACGCGCTGGAAGACTTCGCGCTCGGCGGCGGCGGAGAGGTGGCGGTATTCGACTTTGTGGGGGGCGAGTTAGACGTTTGGCGATTATATGCGCAGGAACACACGTACTGCATGTGATGAGCTTTTGGGCAAACTCGCGCTTGTCGTGTGGAGGGATCTCTGCACGCGATACGCGCGTGGCGGTCGAGGTGGTGTACCACCACATCTTTTTAGTTTTTGGACAGCGATCTGTGCATCATCGTCGTCAACGCGAGTTTTCGTCTGCGGGGGTGAGGAGAGAGCCATACAAGCTATCTGTCGGGGGTTTGTTCAGGATAGTCGCCCAAATGAAGGATGGCAAAACGACGTACTTGACCATCGAAGAACTTTTGGATACTCGTCAACCTCTGCTTCCCGTCGACACACAGTCTTGTCTCTACACCGTCTATTGGGTCTTTCGCGATGGCAAATACGACAGGGGGGACGTAGTAGTTGTGGTAGAGTGAGTCTATGATAGCCATCTGCTTTGTAGATGACCATACTACAGCTACAGGTGCGGTCGGTCAAAGCTAAGTTGAAACAAAAGAGAGAAAAAGAACTGACCGCGTTGGTACTCTGGATCGAGGTCTATGTCACCCTCGTGGATCATCTCTGAACAATTAGAAATGTTTATTACTATCAAAAGGATGGAATACATACTGTGTAGTTGTCTGTGGTATATTGAAGTGTTACGGGTTGTTCAAGTGGATTCCATATATGAAACACGTTTGGGTCGAGATGTTCCGAATCATCAAAGTAATCGTAATCTTGGTCGTCATTCGAGTCTATTAAAGACATGATCGATAACCACGCGACTTGAACGCGTACAAATCAAGTCTGTCTCTCTACATAATTACGCACTCTTTCGAATTCGAATTCTTCTTCTTCTTCTCTTCCACGTGACCATGACCCTGTCTCTGCACGTGACGCTGCCCTTGCCAATATCGCTCATCCCGATCCCGATCCCGTTGTTGTGTATGTTCACTTCTCCTCTGTGCCGCCCGTTCCTCCTCCCGCTTTGCGTATGCCCGTTGAACGCGCGCGTCCTCCTCGCTCTGCAACTGCAACGCAAGGGCCCGACTACGACCGCACAAGAGTCAATAAAAAGAATTGCACAGCATGAGCACACGGGGACAACGCACTCTGCGGGATCGACCGTCCCCAATGCTTCGGGCGATATCGTCAGACCCGCCCAGTCGCCGCCGACGGGCGTCGCGCGCTCAAAGACGCTGTCGACGAACACGGCCGCGCCCTGGTCGACGTCCTCGAGGCGCTCCCAGACCACGCTCGGCTCGTTGAGGAACACCTGGTCGGTCACGAGGGTGTACAGCGCACCGGCGTGCCGGTACAGCACCGCGAGGTGCGAGTTGCGGAAGAGCGCGAAGAGCTCGGGGTGCGGTGGTGGGGTCGGTTCGGCAGAAGCAGCAGCAGCATCAGGTGACGGGGAAGACGTGGGTTCCGGGGTAGGGGCGGCGGGGAGGGAAGCGAGGGCGAACAGGCCGTGGTACGTGAGCTGTGAGCGCGTGTGGTCTAGGAACGTCCGGATCGCGACGGCTGCGGGGGGGGGGGGGGGGGGCTATCACATCAGCACACCGCGGGGGGAGCTCAAAAAAAAAACGAGGTACTACTACTCACCGTCCTCGACCTTCCGTCTCTCCTCCTCCGTCAGATCTATACTCGACTGGCTCGGCCCTGCGTCGTCTTCGCCCTGGTCGGCGTAGGCGCCCACGAGCTGCCCGCGCGTGAGCACGTCCGCCTCGACGATGAGGTTCACGGCCGAGTCGTAGTCCTCCACGCGCGAGACGGCCGCGAATTCGGGGCTCGCGGGGTCGACGAGCCAGCCGTGCACGAGCCCGATGCCCGCGCTCGCGAAGAGCGCGAGCTCCCCGCCGTCGTGGCGGGGCGGAACGCAGTGGAGGAGGTGAAGAGCGGGTTGAGGTCCATGCCCCCTGCGAGAGCACGAGCGTGCGTGGGTCAGCTTCAAGGGGGGATGCTTGCTTCTGTGGGACTCACGGGTGGTGAGAGGCATCATTGCTAGTGCCGCGGATACGTCCACTCGCGGCGCGGTGAGCAGGATGTGCTCCCCGACGAGCTGCGCGAGGAAATCGTACGTGACGGACTTGCGGTCTCGAGGGAGTATTTGTATCTGTTCGCGCAAGATCAGGATGTTGCATATCGCGATGAACGAGCACGGCCTATCCCCATCATGATGGGCCATCAGCAGTATCATCGCGAGAGTTGAAAAACGCACCCGTTGTAGTTCTGCGTGATGACGTTGTATTGCCGCCTGGCGCCGGACGACGGGGAGGTAAAGTCGATCGTCTTGAGATACCACACCTCTCCCTGCTGCTGCGAACTCTTTGGAGCTCCCCGTTCAGAATGCTGCGAAGAAGTGCGAGCTGGATCGCTGCGATGGTGGTGCTGTTGATCCGACTCGGACTTTGCGTGACCACCACCGGGCCCGGGCGTCGCAGGGCCTGGGCGATTCGGAGGCTCAGGGTGGGAATGGGGCTGCTGCTGCTGAGGTTCAGGGCGATCGCGAGAGATGTCGAGCCTCTCCATCTCGCTTTCTATCTCTGCACTAGATCCTGGAGCCGTTGGAAGTTGCATGTTCGACGATCGACGGTTGAGCGACTTTTTAAAGCAGCGAGAGTGAGCGAACGAGTTGCGGCGCAGTCACGGTCGGTCGATCTTGCTTTCACCGCCTCTTTTGACTGCGTCGGGACCCAAGTGGCCCCGTTGCGCGCTACGTTTATTGCCGGTTTACCCGCAAGCGGCCTCTTTTGAGCGGCCCGTTTCTACTTCACTTGAACCACTCAACGACAACCCGCTTCGCTAGCTATTATACAACTAAGCCACCGACGGATCGGATGTTTCTCGTCAAGGTGCGTCGACATTTTATTATTATTATTTCCGACTCGTAACCAACCTCGCCCAACAAAGCCCTCAATATGGCAGATACAGACTCGGACGACGAACGCAAACCCTCCCTAAAAGTCTCACCACCGGAGAACGACACCACGGTGACCTCGCACTACCTCACCTCGCACCTCGCGCCCCACATCTCCGCCACGCGCCACCACCTCGCCGGCGCCCCCGAGGAGCCCCCAGCACCGCCCCCCTACTACGCCCCGTCCTTCCACCCCCCAACAGGCCACTGGACCTCCGCCGAAAAAGCCCTCTTCTTCCGCGCCCTCACCGCGCACTCCCGCCTCCGCCCGGACCTCATCGCCGCCAGCATCGGCACCACAAAATCTACGGCCGACGTCGCCGTGTACCTCGCGCTGCTGCGCCAAGCTGCCCGGGACAACCCCCCCAACCCCAACGGGGGTGGTGGAGGAGGGGGAGGCGCGCGCGACCAGCACCCCGCGGCGCACGAAGTGTCCGCTGCGCTCGTGGCGCTCGAAGATAAGCACGCGGCGCGCCTGAGCGCCGCGGAGCCTGCGCTCGCTCGGGAGACGCGCGAGGCGACGCGCCGGGAGGCCGAGCGTGCGCGCGGAATGGGATGCGCGCGAGGAGGAGGGCGGGCGCGGACGAGGCGGCGCGATCGCGATCGGAGGGCGAGCGGGTGCGCAGGGAGGCGATTGGGCGGTGGTGTGAGGAGCGGGGGGGGAGTGGGCGCGGGAGGACGTGCTTGGGGGGTTGGATGGGGATGCGCTTGTCGTGCTTGATCGGGTGCTGCGCTTGGACGAGGAGAGGGGGGGATCACCTGAGCCTGGGACACCGACACTCGATGTTCGCGCTGGAGAATCGTCGTCCCCGCCCCGCTCTCCTCACGATAGCGGTGATGACGGGAAGGATGTCGACGACGCTGGCACCGACCTCTCCCCCGCATCGCGCAGGCGCATCGCCAAGCGTCTCTACATGCGGCGCATGCGCGCCAAGGCAGCTGGCGGCGTTGCGCAGCTCGACCCCGCGCGTCTCAAGCCTGGACGCAAAGCAAGCGCGGCGAGCAACAAGGCCAAGCAGCATCATCTCGAAGAAACCGGCGGTGAGCAGAAGCAGAAGCAGCAGCACACGCCCGGCGAGACGCGGCCGTACAAGATCCAGCGCGAACTTGAGCAGCTCGGGATCGGCGCCGATTATCTGCGGGAGAACGGCCTGGGCCTGTTCCATCTCGGCGCGCTGGGGCGACTCATGCGGTGCGTCCGCTCCCTCGCTCTCTCGGCTGCCTGATAAACGATGCCGCTGGGTGTCTGCGCACGTAGGCTGTACCCCCGCCTGGACGCGGAGCGTCCCGAAGGCGTCGCAGAGTCCATCGCCGCGGGGACGATCCAGGCGCTGCACGCGCTCGTCGTGCAGTTCACGCGCGACCTCGTCCGGCGCGCCATCGCGCTGCGCGAACTCGACTTTGCGCTTCGCGCGCACACCAAGGTGTGGGGCCTCGGTCCGCGGCACGTGCGCCCGCCGCATATACGTCGTGCGTTGGAGCTTCGCGGGGGTGCGTGGATGAGCAAGCGCGCGCATTTCGGGGCGCTGTTGGAGCGGTTCTCGGAGGGCGAGGCGAGCCCCGAAGAGGAGCATGGGGATGACGACGACGACGACGACGACGTACCGCTGGCTGTGCGCGCGCTGAAGCGCAAGGAAAAGGGCAAGGCTGTCGTCCGCGATGTGGAGGAGGAGGACGAAGGTGAAGGAAGCGGAGGCGAACAGCAGCACGAGCAGCACGCCGGTTCTAGCGGGGACGCTCAGGCCCACGAGGCAGCAGCTGCCCAGCGCTGGTCCTCGACCCACCGCGCGATGTACACTCCGTTCGTGTACGCCCCCGACATCATCGCGCCGTCCCACCCATTCGGCGTCTACGCGCCCGGCACGACGCCCGACCCTCTAGGCCTCCTCCAGACGACGAGCCTGCACCGCGCAGCAGAGGAAGACGGATACGAAACCGACGAGGAGGAGGACGACCTCATGCCCTCCGAGACGGACGACGAGGCGCTAGCGGTCGAATTGGCCGCCGAGGCCCAGCTCGACGCCGCCGATGCCCGCGCAGCCGCGGCGTACGAGGCTGCCGTGTGGCGCGAGCTCCGGGAATGCCAGGACAGCGCGGGCGCAGGAGCGCGTCTGCGGAGACGGACGAAGCGGCCGGCGCTCGCGGAGGCGGTGGTGGTGGTGGACGACGCTCATCACGCCGTGCATCTGCGTAAGCGGAGGAAAGACGCGCTCGGCGGGTGGGCGGCGCCGGCGGACATGCTCAAGAGTCCGGATGGCGTCAGGGTGAAGAGCGCGGCGGTGATCGAGGACTCCGATTCGGACGAGGAGTATTTGGGTTGAGGTTATGTTGTGCTGTGCTGCAGCTTTGGTACTTGATCACGCTAATGGCGAGCTATACTGCTACGCGGAGATTCTCTGGTTTTTCGGTAGTCTTGCATGGCCTTTTAGATCTTCGTCATCGATACTCGGATCCGTCGTACTGGGATCAACCAGTGACCTTTCATCGTGAAACTGACCGCTGCCAGTGCTGGCCTTTTTGCTGTTGCGCTCGTTCTCACTCTCGTGGCGGCGCATCACCTCCACGGTTCCCACTCTGCTCGTCACGGAGCAACGGCCATGTTTACTATATCAAGACAGACGAGGATTCTTTGGTGAAAAAACAATGACCACCCCCAAGCACGCTGGGGAGAGCTAATAAGCGAGTAGTCTCGGTTGTCCATCTGTTGCAGAGATCCAACTGTCGATCGGTCGCCAGGAAGCTCTGTAATAGTTCAAGGAAGGAGAGAACCGAATCAGATTCTATTATTATGACAGATACGGTATCCTGCAGACCTTCAACTCTTTTCCGAGAGGTTCCCCAGATGGTCAGGGAACGAGACCAACTACTGTAGAGACTGCTTCCGTAACGTAACTGACGCATAACTTTTCCGGCCCGACCAACAAAACGTACCATATTGAATGTTGAAAACCGCGATGTCTCGGCATCGCGCCGCCCATGATACATTGAATCACAAAGATTCTGCCATCGCAACTGTCGGTGTTAACGTAGTAGAGGACGATTTGGTGGCACACGATAATCGGACGAATTCAAACACCAGCCTACGTTGCTGTACTTGTAACTGGTAACAACGGTCGCTCGCCATTCGCCGAGTGCCAGTGCGACTTGGGGAACCATTACCGTATGTCGGCTCGATCAATTGCAGCCGATTGGACGTTATCGCTGCGCTACCGTAATGCTCGGTCGGACAGCCCCGCGTCGTCGCCAGTGACTGTTCCCTGGGTTGCGACCATGATAGCGAATTCTTCTTTGATGCGAAGACCGGAGTCGCCACCGCTTCTTCGGTTCTTGCAGCAAATGTGACGGCAGACATCCTCGTCGCTATGAATGCTAGGTAATCATACGTGGAATCAGTGTAACACGGAGAGGAGCTGCAGAGAAGGAGCTCGGACCCGAGGGAAATGTGTGATGTGCGTGCTAGCGCATGGGGAGGTTGAGTTCACTGACAATAGGGACTCCTGAGGGGGGCATGACGGGTGTGCATAAGAAGTTGACGTTGTGTTGCAAAGCGAATGGCAATGAGAATGCGAGGACCATGGCTAAGATGTTGGTCAATGGCCACGGGTACACGGGCCTGCACCTGCTTCACAACGAATGGCATACTGGCGTAAGGCATGGGTCAAAATTCCCGGACCTCCGGCTTCCTCCTGATAACCCGTCACGAACCTATCGCTGTAGGACACTGACTGGACACGAGTCGGCAAAGAGCAGGTTCGGTCGCTCAAGGTGAAAACCCATGGAGAAGGAAAGCCAGGGTCAGGGAGGAAGTACGGCCGCAACCGGCATTGTGGGTGATAGAGGGGTATGGGAAGCTGGCAGACGACTCGAGGGGGGCCACTTGGAAGATGAGAAGGATAATGTTGCGGAAAATGGATACCGATGAACTCATCTATGATACTATAGACCGAGGTGGTCGCCTTGGCCTGTGTTCGATTCAAGCACTATCCTTCTTTCCCGTCACAACATGGGTTCAACTTGGTGACCTATGATAAACTAATGTCGCGTATTGTCAACGACGGGGTGCTGTCAAACAGCGCGCGGCACAGCCACCACTGGCACGATAGATCTAGAGAGCAACCACGGCCCGCGTTTACTGGCCCGGGACTCCGAGTCGGAACTTCAAGTTATAAGCAACGTTCGCACCGTCTCGCCGACGCTCTACTACACGTAGTACCTTCCTGTGTATGAGACAACGCAAGGTCACTTGAGGTGTTGTATTGAGGATATGCTGTCCCAGCATAAAGTACGTTACGCCGCTCATAAGTAGCGGTCGTTATTCATGCTATCAAGCGCGCTTTGCATCCAGCGCACCTCTTCCATGTCGAGCATGTGAACTAAGCCCGAAATATTGACCCTACTGGTTAAAAATGACTTATTCGCCTTACAGTACCAAGGAGCTAAGGATATTCAATTTACTGTAGGTTAAAAAAGGAGAACTCGACCCTCCGCGCCAAGGCCGAGTATGGCCTTTAGACCCTTATCCATATCGACCGCCTCGCGAGTCATTCCCTGAATTGTTTGAAGCTCGAGTATATATTGTGGGTTCGGTTTATGCATCTCATCCAGCTGAAAATTGGTAACGGACATCTGTCATGCAGTCCGTGACGTCAATGGTGGCCATGGCTAGGGACCAAAGCACCTGACCATCGTGAACATCCTTCGAACGACGTCTTCCTTCTTCAAGGTGGCATGCGCTACATGGACGTATTGCTCGATTTTGGTAAGCAGGTCAATGAGATACTCTAAGTTTCGGCGATACTCTAGAATACCGCTTTCTGGAACTGGAGGCTCGGAGTGGCCAGCAACCCTGTCGAAGCCTTAGACGAGTCAGAAACGAGTCAGAAACGCAGAAGATGAAGGGCTGGACTAGGGGACCCACGAGCGAAGGCTGTTCTCTTATGCTCTTCGACCCATCGCTTTGAAAGCATGAGCTCCTCTGGGGTCGGTCGCCGTATCGGCACAGGGCTGGCAGATTGGGTGAGGGGCGCGTTGGAAGTCGGGTGCAGTGATGCGGACTGGCCTACAATAGTGGCCATCAGAATAAAATCCCACATATGTTTGGGCATTGTATTGTACAGTACAGTATACTCCGCTACTACTAGTATTAATATAGGGCTCATTCGCAACCGTCAACATCACGTGAGTCATGTGTGACAAAATGAGCGCACACACGCAAAAATCCAACATACGGGAACGAATTAAATGCAAAAAGGGCTCCGTTAAGCAATCCTGAGGCCATAACGGAGTCTTTTTGGTGAATGGCCACCGTCAATCATCGTGACTTAGTACAGTACACACGATAAATTAACGCACCGTACCCTAGTTGTCCAAGACTAAGATAATGGCAACGGTTACTGCCGTCGTCATTACGCAGAATGGAAGTATGTGGCACAGCCGTTTGTGCCTGACTCTGTCCGCATTTCGTGTTCAGTCGCAGTAAAGAAATGAGCGTTCTCTTGCACGTTGTGTTTGCCACACTCATCGTCACCGCAGCCAAAACCATCGATCGAGCACACTATGAATATTGCTTACTGCAACGTGCGAAAGTTCAGAACATACAGTACATGAGGAATTTTGACCGTGATACGAGCGGCAGGTTTACGAACAAAGACACATCGATTTTGGTTCCTTGTCGGCTTTAGGGGGATAGGGAATCTCAAGAGCTCCAGGTATCTCTCACAGATTTGTTGCTGCTTACTCCGACGTCTTCTGGGCCCTGCACCGCTACACCATCATGCGCACCGCCAGGTCATCTCGGCGGCGTTGGAGAAGCTCCGCAAGTCGTGCGCACAACATCACTTTGCTTCCCATCGTGCTTATCGCCGGGTTATGTGCCGCATGCGCAGATAAGTTACGCTTGAGGGCTGGGAGCTCGAGGATGCGCGCCTCCTCAGGGTGGGAGATCAGAGGAGGGAGAGGCGAAAGCAAGTATTGAGTATGCAATTCTACTCCAGTGTTAGTGCGGATTCGGGTAAGATGAGAGCAAGACGCACTACCAAGATACAACTCACACTTTGTTGGGACGTCGAGGGAGAGATGTTTGGAGAAAGGGGTGAGACGGCGAAGGCCAGTCATGCTGACGGCTGTGCCACGCAGACCAAGCACCTGCAGGCACGATAACAATAACAAGGCAGGTACAGCATCATTCGTAATTAGTGGATTGTCGCGCAACATGAGGGTAGTGAGTGTGCGACGCAACGCGACAAGGTGGAAGACCCTGAAGAAAGTAGCAGAGAGATGAGGTAATGAAGGAGTAATGCATACCCCACATCGCAAATGCCCGTGCTATTGAGATTCAGCTTCGAGAGATTTGGCAAGTGATGGATATACAAAAGATCGTCATCCTGCAAGGGAATACCTTCGAGCAGGAGGATGGATAGGGAACTGAAGCAATATGGCTCTCGGAACGCTGGGAGATCGCTGGGTATTAACGAACTAGGTATGTATAGCGCGGCGCTTCTGGCGCACCTCGTAGAGATTCATACAAGATGCTACGGTGGAAGCCGAACTGATCTGAGAAGCAATTCCGAAGATCAAGTCGCCCGATGGAAGACTGAGCAAGAAATTCGAGCAAGCGGGAATTGAGTAACCCTGTAGATGTACAGTAGAAGACGATTATTTAGGTTTGGCCGGCATACCGTCTTCTGCTAGACTATCTATCGCAGTCTGCAAGGCGTCAGATTGGAACCCGTTGGCCCCATCTCGGAGCCCATTTGGAGAAAGCCCCGTCCCCGGTAGACCTAGTAACTGGGAAGACAGCTGAGCAGTGGCCGCATAGCTGGAGATTGGGACAGGGCCTCTGGAAAGAAGACGTGTCAGTGCTGGAAAGAACCTACTAACATGACTTCTCCGCGAAGTAAGCTAAGTGACGAGCGTACTATCCAAACATGTTACATGTACTCTCGAGAGCGATACATAAAACAAGGGTCGATAGTACCGCCTAGGAAAATCCATGGCAGAGACACGAACCTCGAACCAGCATAGGAGCGTCGATGCAATCCGAAGGAGATACAGGTCCAATGACTTCCGGAGTGTTGTACTCAGATCCATCGGAATGCGACCGGTTGAGACGGGCGAGGCTGTCTAGATCAATGAATGGCTCTGCCTTCGCGACTTCAAAAGACGATTGGTTAAGAGTCAGAGACGAGCGCATGCGCTTCGGAGAGCCGTAGAGGTCGCTGAAAGTGGTCGACTGCGACGAAATAGATGCATACTTGCGCTTGCCCAAGCTCACCCCAGGTACAGTAGAATAGAAATGGGAATCTCCATTATGGTTCAGAAGAGAAGCCGGACGCTTAACAGGAACCTCAGGTACCCGCGTAGACAGAGATTGGTGGGACCGATTGGCTAGGGTGGGTGAGAAAGATGCGAAAGTGTCATCCGACGGGCATTTTCAGCATGGTAGAATGACTCTTGTGAAAGAGGAAGAGCAGAATCCTCAAGTCGCGAAGAGGAAATAAGATCTTCGATGATCCCAGCAGAGGGGTAAATGAGTCGAGCCAAGAAAGACAGGAGGTACTGGTCGCGCGAGGCGGGCGGGCCTACGAACGAGCCACGGATGTTTTTCAGGAATGATGATGCAGTCTCCGTGGAAGAGTAGAAAGGATTCCCGATGTCAAGAAGCGGTCTTTTAAACATGGTGCCTTGGGAGTCCAATGTAATGTCGGGTGAGAGACAGTGACAAAAAATGAGACCAGCCTGTGAAATTGCTGAAACTCCGTTTCGTGCGCCGACAATTCTCCCGAGCGACTCGATCGACCGCGGCGACAAAGGCTGGTGTCCTAGGTTTGGTCCTTGCAGCATATACGCCTCCGACCGTATCAGTACGATACTACTAGTTACGCTGTCAAACGCGTAGCAAAGCCATAGGATTGCGGTGCTGCATTGTTATTTACCACCTTTCCACAATCTGAGCGGTGATGACCAGACTCCCGAAGCTCGTGGCGTTTGATTTGGAGTGCGCGCCTAGCTTTTACCAAAATTTGTGCTTGGCTTACGGGTTATGCGTGCAGTTATACCCTTTGGCCGTTATGGATTGACACCCATATTAGTTGTACGTACGTTGGATGATGCGTTTTTACATTCCACTGACTTTGTTTCGTGGCTGTAGCATCACTGAAGCGCGACGGAGATAGCTGAATGAGGTCCATGACAGGTGCGTCATCGTGTGCGTTCCAGAAGGCCAAGCTTCACCTGGCTGTGTTAGATTCGGGGACAAGGTTGTGTTCTATCACGACGTCCCACAGATTCTACATCGAATGCGTGCTGCTGATGTTGTAATTGCTGCGTGTTCTCGAACGACTGCAACTGCTCTGTGAGTGATTTGTGTCTTCTAAGGTTTGATTTATCGAACACACTCCACAAGTGCTCGCCAAGCGCTCTCTCTGTTGCTCTTGCCCCCGAAGACAAATGATCCTGAATCACAGGTCATGCCTGCTATCAAGTTTTTTGATCAGCTAGAGATATACCCTGGTGCGTCGACAATGTAGCCAAAGCTCATCTCTAACATCTGAGCGCGGATCCGTTGATACATTGGTCCACTTTGACTCAGGCTCTAAGATTGCGCACTTCAAACAACTGCATAAGAAGACAGGGATTCCGTATTCTGAGATGGTGCGTTGACTGGTTGACCTCTGTCTTTTCATCCCGGTGCTATCAATTCTTCAGTTATTTTTCGACGATGAGCGACGAAATAAAGAGGTTGAATCACTGGGTGCGTAATCGCTTGACATGCATCTCTTCGCCACCTGAAACATGCCTGATACTTCAACAAGGTGTCACCTTCCAGATGGTTCCTCAGGGACTCGACAACACCTGCTTCGAGCGGGGCTTGGAAACCTGGAGGGCAAGACACCCGGAAGGGGTGTTGGATGCTGCTCCTGAGGAGGCAACCCCCGGGGAGACGACTTGTGACCCCGAACCGGTCTAAGGGGTAGCAGGATCGAACATCCGTGGTGTACCTTATTCCCGCATCACCGCGTGCTGTTCACAGGTCACCGCTGAGACGCATCAGGAATTCTCTGTATATGATATGGTACAAATGTATAGAAATATAGAAGCAACGCTGAATGTTGGTTGATGACCCCGCCTTGACAGAGGTAGTTGTTATTAGCCCGTTCCGCGGTGCCTGTATCAGGATTTGCAAACTGACATTGCGCCGTTGCTAATGATTGACGGCGTTTGACCCACCAGAGGAGTTGACTCGGAGGAGCCATAACAGCGCGGAACAGCAGATAGTGCAGGGAAACCTATGGATACCGACTTTGAAGGCCGCTATGTGATTTCTCATACGGTATTATAACAACTTGGGAAACTCAGGGATGCTGCAGGGACTTCAAGTTCACCGGCCCCCGGGCCGTCGTTTTCCAAGTCGGTAAACACATTGGTGGCATCAATCTGACTCCGAGCCTTGCTGCCGGCTCTCACTTACACTCACTCACAACAGCTCTTGGCCTTCTTGCGGGGTGTGCGAGCACAGCAACGGAGAATGAAAACGTGGAGGTTCTTATCCTATCCGATCAAAGCGTCTGGGGGCAGGCTTTAATCTTGATGCCTCAGTACCGTATAGTATTCGGTGCGCCAATGACGTCCTGAGTCTTTCAGCAATGTCTCGTTTAAATATTGTCCACACTTAGGAGATAGCCATACGTGAGTGATTCCCTCGCGCATATAGGTAAGCTAGGAAGTGCCTACGTCATCCTACGAAGTCCTACTACTTGAGTAGTAGGTCAATCCGGCCCGTGACCTTCCCCCCAACGCTGCAACATCGGCCATCCGCCCAATCGCCACCGTCCTCACGGCCATGTGCGCATACAACGCCTGCGTCTTCTCCATACAGCGCTCCTTCATCCGCGCATTCCCACATCATCCTTCTGTTCTATCCAGCCACCGCCGCCACGCACATCGATATCACTGCTTCTTTGCCGCGCCCGTTTCTTCAGCCGTGCCTTGAGCTCAGGTGTAATGCATACGCCCCACGCTTTCGTCCTGGCCGTCAACAATATTGGGATGCAACTTGCCAGCAAATGTTGGCATGGACGTCAACATCAGGGTAGGTTGTGTCAGGTTCGACGCAGGAGGGGTGCGCATTTAAGTATTGAGAAGAAAAATAGACTATTATTGACGTTTCTACGGAGTATACAGTCTACTGTACCATTCTTTGAACTCTACAACGATGAGGAAGTGAGTGCTGTGATTACCGCACCCGTCGACAGCTAATCCCAATCATGGCCCCGCTCTACACCCATGCCCACGTGCTCCGCCATCCTGAAGTGAACGCGGGAAGTGCGCTGCATCATGCTCGTGACGCCCGCTGTGGTTTTTGATGTCGTCGTCGACCATTGCTTAGGAGTTGAAGCGGCATGGGAGCGGCCAGGCGTCATATGGGTGACACATGGCCATCATTGACATCGTCTGCTACTCCGCATTTTGATGCAGCATGGATGCTACACGATGTGGTTG
The DNA here is from genome assembly GCA_022496195.1 of Lactifluus subvellereus. Classification (NCBI taxonomy): domain Eukaryota; kingdom Fungi; phylum Basidiomycota; class Agaricomycetes; order Russulales; family Russulaceae; genus Lactifluus; species Lactifluus subvellereus. Next base: position 20,718 of record WTXC01000133.1, on the reverse strand, counting down.
TGGACGTGATGGGCATCACCGAGTGAGGACGTCATGGCCGTGGTCCTTGCGGTCGTACCCATCATATTTGATGTGGTTGTTGTGGTGGCTATATATGAGAGCCGTGATTGCTGTGGTCATGGTGGCTGCGATGCATGGAGTTAGGGGATAGTCGTGGCAGCGGTAAGAGCTTCCCATGGCCGTGGCCAAGGTCGCCACCGCCGTGATGGCCGTCATCATTGTGGCCGGGTCAGTCGTAGCCGAGCTGGCGGTCCCTGGGGTAGTCATGATTAGTCTGATTTCGTGGTCGCAGTGCGTTGGCATAATGGTGGCGGGCGTTATCACGTTCGAGGTGAGGCGGGGATAACACCGGTCCAATGTCACGCCTCTCACTGTTGTCATCGTGTCGTGGCCATGCCCATCGACGGTGACTTTGAAGACATGGGGAAAGGACAGGGAGGCAGGCGCACGACCCTTTGGACCAGTCTGATGCATGAAAAAAACATATAACAAATTGTCCTTCCTGGCACAGCAACTTAGAGGTATGCCAATCCTATTCCAAGTGTGGCCGTTGGGACTTGAAAGCCGAGAAGGCTTGGGGACGCGGAGTTACAGTAAGAGGGCCAGTGGGTGAGTGCAGCCGGCCGAGAAAGGTGACATCGCTAGAAATGTCTCGGGAAGAAAATGAAAAGAGTTTTTCCTGTTTCTGTCGAACAGCATTTTATTTCCATGTCAAGCTGAAGGAGTCACCTGGAGGAGGACTTTGGTGCTGGCCATGATGTGGGGAGATTGAGACTATCGTCGGCATCTCCGGCTCCGGCTCAGAGCTTTATTTTCCATGACCAGTCAATTTCACTCCGACCTCCGACTCGGATGTTCCCGCCCTCCCCCTCGCCTCTCCTGAGCGCGGAGGAACGAGACTATCTATGAGGGTAGGACGCGAAATGCTTCTGCACGGGGAAACTCACCATTAAGCAGAACCAAGCCATCCATTGCTCATCGCGCGATGGCCGGTACAGAATACAATGCGCGTCTATTTGAGGCTTCTGAGCTGCCTGTCAAGGTTCTTGGGCGTCTTCTTATCGTTATATAATCAACAGGCAAGCTGGGCAAGGGTTGTGTCCTCTTTATTCCCTCACAGGCCTCACCCTTCATACGGTACTGACTTTATCCCTATGTCTTCAACCAACGACGCAACCGCCCCTTCTCTTAACTTGCAAGCCATTCTCAGTGCCGCCTTAGCCAACTACTCTAAACAGACAGGGAAAGATCTCGAGAACGATCCACTCGCTGCCGAGATCCGACAGTGCGAATCCCCCGATCACATCTTGAGTATATTCGAGAAGCAAGCCCAGAAGTTCGACGAGTTCAGGAATGGCGATTCCAAATTGATGAAGTACCTCAAACCAATCGTCGATGGCTTGCATGCACTTTCCACCAACGCGGCTCTTAGCGCTGGTGTTAGTCTCGTAAGTCAAAGAAATCCGTTAGTTCACTATGACAGTATTTTGACCCTTATTATTATCTAGGCATTCCCGCCCGCACAAATAATCTTCTCTGGTATCAGCGTCCTTCTCACCGTGAGTATAAACCCCGCTATCTCCAATCCCCTCCTTATGATATCTGGGCCCTCTAGGCGGCTAAGGGCATCCAGGATGGCTATGATGCCCTTGTCGATGTCTTCGAATGCATCGAAAATTTCCTCTTGCGCCTTATGACCTATATTCGACCTGAGATCAAACCCACTCTCGCGGTGACTGAAATCCTGTCAAAGATAATGACCGAATTCCTGTCAGTCCTCGCACTTGCGACAAAATGGATGAACGAAGGACGTCTCAGTATATTCATTCCTTCTGGAAACCGTTTTCTTTGCTCAACTAGCTGCAGAGAAATTCGCAAAGAAACTGTTTGGCGACGACAATGTTCAGGCAGTGTTGGGGAGGCTTGACAGACTCACTCAGGAGGAGTCTCGGGCAACGGCAGTGCAGACTTTGGAGGTCATCTATGGTCTCGTCAATAATATGACGGTGGTCATGGAAGGTACGCATAGCTTGTTCGTATGGCTACGTGCATGGCAGTGAAGGGTTTTCGGATTAGATGGCAAGGCATCTACGGAAGGCATTCGACAAGCTCTAGGTACGTCTAACTGACATGCGTGAACGAAGTTTTCTTGATTGTCTCCTCAAGTCCTCATACAACAGGCGGCAGAGAAAATAAACAAGACGAATCGTTCGTACTCCCAAAACATCGCCCTCGTTGGATTCTGAAGCTACTTTCACAGGTGACCAGTCACAAGAGAATTTCCGACGTTGGCTGTCTCCTCCGGATCCGTCAACCAACCACAATATTACTTGCAAAGCCCATCACGATGGAACTTCCTCGTGGTTTATTCAAGGCGATACCTTCAAAAAATGGAAGACGACCGGTTCGCTTCTGTGGATCCGTGGCAACCGTATGTATCTCACTTTTGCGTACCTTCCTCTGGCTAATACCAACGATTTCCTGTACTGTAGCTGGTTCTGGAAAGAGTGTCCTGTGGTATGTATTGGTGCGACCGTTCTTTGGACCGTGGACTCACAATTTTGACAAGCTCAACGGTCATTCAAGATATCCAGCACTTGCGCGAAGCCGGGCTAGCCACATTCGCGTACTTCTATTTTGATTTTCGTGATTCTTCTAAGCGGGACGCCCGCAGCTTGCTGTCATCCCTCCTCGTCCAGCTCTGTGCTCAATCTGATCCTTTCTGTGAAGTTCTCTCTGCCCTCTACTCGACACACGATCGAGGCTCTCGACAACCTGGTGATGATGCGCTTAAACAATGTTTGAAGAAGATGCTCGAAATTCCAGGGCAAGGCCCAGTGTACTTGATAATAGATGCACTCGATGAATGCCCGAATTCGTCTGGGTTCCCTACATCGCGCGAACAGGTCCTCGAGGTCGTGCAGGACCTTGTCGATTTCCACCTTCCACATCTACATCTCTGCATCGCCAGCCGTCCTGAGGTAGACATCCGTGCCACTCTCGAGTCCTTAGCGATCCATAGCGTGTCCCTTCACGAGCAAGTCGGACAAAATCAGGATATTATCAACTACATCAACTCGGTCGTTCGCTCGGATCCGAAGATGCGGAGATGGAGAGAAGAGGACAAGAAATTGGTGATTGATACCCTTTCTCGAAAAGCTGGCGGAATGTAAGCCGTGATTGTGGTGGCTATTTCATAGCGCCTACTCACACGATGAGATAGGTTTCGTTGGGTCCACTGTCAAATAGAAACACTTCGTCGGTGTTTTCCTCAGAGTATTAAACGGGCGTTGGACGAATTACCCCAAACCCTGGACGATACGTATGAACGCACGTTGCAGGACATCGACGAAGAAAAGCGGGGATACGCGCATCGCCTGTTTCAGTGCCTCACAGTATCCATTCGTCCGCTTCGTGCGGAGGAGCTAGCAGAGATTCTTGCTATTCAGTTGGGCTCGGACGCAGAAACGACGCCCGGGTTCAACGCAGATTGGCGCCCCGAGGATGCAGAGGAAGCTGTACTATCCGCGTGTTCCACTTTGGTCGCCGTTGTCGACGTCGACGGTTCCAAAGTTGTTCAGTTCTCCCACTTTACCGTGAAGGAGTACCTGACCTCAAGTCGCCTGGCCTATTCCCATCAAGTTTCTTACTATCATGTTCCACTATTAACCGCCCATACGTTTCTTGCGCGGGCTTGTCTCTGCATCCTGCTTCAGCTGGATGACCGTATCGATGGGACAGGAATTGAAGACTTCCCCCTGGCTACCTACGCTGCGGAGCACTGGGTTGACCATGCCCAATTCGAGGGTGTATCATCACTTATCCGAGATGGGATGAACCGTCTCTTTGACAGGGACAAACAACACTTCGCAGCCTGGATCTGGCTACACGATATTGATAGACATTCTTCACAATCACGCATGTACTCCGCGTACCCGGGACCACGTGTTGCGCATCCGTTATATTACGCCGCGCTATGTGGGTTCCGTGACCTGGTAGCACGCCTCGTTGGTACACATCCACAAGATATCCATGCCAGGGGTGGGGACCGTGCGACCCCGCTGCACGCGTCGTTGGACAAGGGACATCATGATATTGCTCTGTCCCTACTAGAACAAGGGGCCAACGTGAATGCTCGGGACATGAGGGGTGCGACTCCATTACACCTAGCGTCGCGACATGGGGATACCAAGGTTGTGAGGTCATTAATTGACCGCGGCGCAGATCCAAGCGCTGAGAACAAGGAGAAGGAGACTCCCCTGTTTATGGCATTGGCGAATGGAAAACTGCAGGCCGCCCGGGTGCTGTTGGAGTACGGCGCCAATGCGAATCACCGGGATGAGAAGGGTTCCTGTCCACTCCATCGGGTATCGTCAAAAGGGCATTACGACATTGCCCAATTATTACTCAACCACGGCGCGAATGGCAACGAACAGGACGCGGATGGCTGGACTCCATTACATCTGGCGTTGAAGGGCGGACATGTTGCGATCGCACGTGTACTCCTCGAGCACGGCGCAAACGTGGGTCTCCGGAACAAAGAGGACTGGACTCCGTTGCACTTCGCCTCACAAGACGGGCATGTGGACGTTGTGCAGCTGCTGCTTGAACGCGGTGCAGATCCAAACGCAGAGAACAAGGAGAAAGAGACTCCACTGTCTATGGCGTCGAAGAACGGAAGACTAGAGGCCGCCCGACTGCTATTGGAGCACGGTGCTGACGTGAATCACCGGGAGGAAGAATGGGCGATGAGTTCGCTTGAATGGGTATCGATGAATGGGCATTACGACATTGCTCATCTATTACTGGCCCACGGTACGAAGGCCAACGAGCAGGACATGGATGGCGTGGCTCCGTTGCACCTTGCGTCAAAACGCGGACATGCGGAAGTTGCGCGACTGTTGCTCAGCAGTGGTGCCGATGTGAACGTACAGATGGCGGATCTCTACACTCCGCTGCACTCGGCGGCATATCGGGGACGCCTCCGAGTTGCGGAGGTCTTACTCGAGCATGGTGCGGATCTGCATATCCTGAATAAGGAAGGAAAGACGCCTTTTCAAGTAGCATCGGAGCGGGGTCACTATGAAATCGCGCAATTTCTGTTGGAGCGCGCTAGGGAGGGGACGTGGGGTGTGGCGAACACAGGGTTGCATCGTAGGATGTAGGATCGAAGACAACCTCGTGTAAATCTAGTGCTGTTCAAAACGGATGATCTGAATGGCATGCGTGAGTGTGATGCTGTATTGTGATGCTACGCTGGCACTCAGTAAGTTCAGCTTGAGGAATTCGGCATGTCAATTCTTGGTTGAAGGGTGAATGTGTTCATTTCAAGAACATTTTTGTACATTACGTTTCGTCGGCCGACTCGGACCTGTATTGATACACAGCTCATAATTCTCCTCCACCTCCACTCATATAGTAGACAATCTTTAAGGAACCCGTCTCGTGATATGAACGAATACCTTCAAGTTTGCCAATGAGGCACGACTGTATCAATCCAGTGCCCCCATCAACTCGAATCGAAAATTCGAGTACTGTAACGTGAAACAGATGACCAACAGCGATGAGTGAGAGGGCAATCCAAGTGTTCCGCCGATGGCGCCCACTGCTCTTATAGCTAGGAATTCATCGGACATGACATCTTTTCACGACAGGCAAGAATGGATAAGCAGAGTCCGCTTATAGTCCACTGTGAGATCAATTAATGTCCAATATATTGACCTCTAAGTAGATTCAGTTGTTGTCGCAAATTATATTAAGACAATTGAATGATCTGTCGACCCATCCTTATATGTCACATGATTTAAAATAAGAATATGCAAACAATTGAATATTAGTCATGTGCTTAAGAGAGAGCCCTTTATTTCCTGATGTATGTAAACTAAATTGTTATCTCACCCAACGTGAATCATCGATAAGATTATATAAACTTATTTCACTCTATTGTTTTAGTCTTAACAGGCTCTGATTAGCTTAACACAGTGGGGCATGGAAAGGCATCCATTTATACTGAATAAGATGAGACATAAATAATGTCTACAAATCAGGCTACAAATTTTAAATTAGAATAGTCTGCTAATTTGCTAGTGATTATCGGCCGATGGAGATCGATTGGCCCAATAATTTCCAGCTAATGAGCAGACTATTCTAATTTAAAATTTGTAGCCTGATTTGTAGACATTATTTATGTCTCATCTTATTCAATATAAACAGATGCCTTTCCACACCCCGCTGCATTAAGCTAATCAGAGCCTGTTAAGACTAAAACAATAGAGTGAAATAAGTTTATATAATCTTATTGATGATTCACATCAGGTGAGATAACAATTTAGTTTACATACATCAGGAAGTAAAGGGCTCTCTCTTAAGCACATGACTAATATTCAATTGTTTGCGTATTCTTATTTTTAATCATGTGATGTATAAGTGTTATGTTCTGGACTGCTCTGGACTGAGTACCCCTACTTTTTCTTTCCCTATATGCCTTCCCCTTGACCCACTGCCTCATGCAAACCATGAGGCCACCTATTGCTTACTGACGATGGGCCCTAGGCCTTGTACGATGACACACTTACCCTCAACCCTGTATGATGACGCGTTTACCCTTGGCCCTTGTACATGACATCATAGCTACGGTGACGCACTACCCTTGACCCTACCTAGTACTTATAGTGCTTCGCCTCATCTGTATGTACTCAGACTCGACTTCTTGAGCAATCAAGCTAGTTCCCCTGTTCTGCAAGCTGAGGTTGTCTTGTGATTACCTTAGCCTGCACTTCCCCTCAAGGCACAGAGGCAGGAGCTTTGCCAAGCTTGTGCCCTACCCCTTGAAGTGTCAATCCGCTTTTCCCTCATTGCGTTGTGTAGATATGATCCCTCGATCATATCTAACATCGCACTGAAGGGACTGTCCACTCTCCTTGTGAATCACACTTCACCTGTGCGTTCCAGGCCCTCCAGAGTCCACAGAAGCCTAGACTTGGGCTAGACCAAGTCAACGAACCAACCAGTTGCACAAGTCGTGCAGAAGGCCAATGCTTGAGCCTAACATTAAGTCGAGTCTCCTCCAAACACAGTGGCTTCCTACTCAGCTCGAGGGGAAGAAGAACCAGACCAAGAAGAGGGATTTACCCACCAAGACCTACAGGATCCTCCTCCTGTTTGGCCAGACGAGTATTTCATCTACGACAGAAGAGGAGAAGACAGTCTCCTCCCTCACGTCAGAGGAACAGCATATTGGAGAGAAGACAGCCTTGGAGCAGGCTATTGGGTCGAATACTTCAATGGAAGAAGAGGAGCAGTAGAGTTTGATCAGGATCGAAACCAGTGGTTTCCCCTCTTCTTCATAGACGGGAACACCTATTCCTCAGACTACCTTGCCCTCAGTAGAGACCAAGAACAGGCTATAGGCCTAGGACATTTGCGTCCAGAAGACCCATGAGAAGAACTAGAATCTGACACTACTGAATCATTCCAGTCCCCACCAAGTGAACCAGAACCCCCTACACTCCTCGGCATTGTAGGAGAACCTGTCCCGCCAGAAGAACAATCCCCCTTACCCTACTAGTCCCCACACATCCTATCGAACAACCCCCTGCCGCCTTACACCCCTTACCCTCGATCATGGCAAATATCAGCCCCCAACCACAGCAACAAGTGGCCCAACAGGCCGCACCAGTAGCCCCTGCCCCTGCACAAGGGAACGGTGGCAAACCCATAGGCAATCCTCCCACTATATTCGAAGGGGATTGCACCAAGGCCAAGACATTTGTCAGAGAGTTCAACATCTATGCGGGACTAAACGAAGGAATGGACATAATGTCCAATCCACTTAGAAAGACTCTCCTTGCCCTCAGCTATATACGAGGAGAGAAAGTTGATGACTGGGTCGACATCATACACACTTGGATTGCGGAGAAGAGTGCCCCAGATGACCCAAACATGAACCATGTCCAGATCCCCTCCACCAATAATGCCTATTGGCTTCACTACACCACAGAGTTTAATCAGGCCTTTGCGGACTCAGCTGAAAAGCAGAATGCAATTGCCCAACTCAAGAGCCTCCGAATGGAAGGAAGGGATCTAGATTCCTACCTTGCCAAGTTCTGCACATATGCAGCAAAGGCTGGTTATGGCCTCAATAAGGAAGGGACACTTGTAAGGTGGCAATGCCCGCTGAGCTTGAAATGAGCAACGCGGAGCGTCCACAGCACCAATCTGAGCCTTGCCGCGCCTACCCACTTCTGTCATCCCCACTCCTACTCGTCTTCCCTCTCGCTTTAACGCATACACCCGCGCCTCCACTCCACTCTTACTCTCTCCTCCTCTCGAAATATGATCATGGCTCAGAAACCCGTTCACCTTCTCTCTTCTCCTTCAACCTACCATCGTCGTCATCTCTAGACTCCTCCAGCCGCACTCGCACAGCCAACTCGCATTCCTGGCCTGCTTTCCTTATCAAAACATCTCTGCCTCTCGCTGCCCCACCTCTCGGCTTGCACTCACAAGGCGCCCTTCCATCCTCGCCCTGGAGCTAGTCACCCCCTCTTAGTCCTTATATCCATTCATCACCTCCGTCCACGCGCCCACTCAAAACCGTCCACGTCACCCCCATCTTCACCCTCAAATCTCTTCGCCGCTCCCCCTCGTTCCTGCCAACGTCGCGACCCACGCCATGTCAAGCAGCCACGTCCGGCAGTCCCTTCGGCACATCATTTACGTGTATATACTCTTATTTCACTATTTTGACTGAATTTATTTTGAAGTACTCTCGTCCCTCGTTTACACGATATGCCTACAACCTCTCCTTCCGTGTCTCAGTTCGTCCCTTCCCCCTCGCGCCCGTGCAAGTCGCCGCGCGCTATACCTCCTTCATACCACCCCCTGTGTCATGGACCTCGTTACAGGCGTCACTTCTGACTTCGCTTCGCCTTCGTAGCACTCCCAGTTTTGTCTTGACCCGCTCGCTCATCACTCCTTACTAACAGATAGATTACTGGTGATGTATCTAGATACGCGCACTTTTGCTATAAAAACCCCCAGAGAGGCCTCCTAGAAGGCAAGCAACCTCTCGCGGACGCTTTCCCCCTTTCTCTCTTCAGGCGTGATTCCTAAGTCTTCTCGTCTTGTCCTCCCTTGCGCGAGCCTCTCGACGCCAAACCGCGCCACCGTGCCGTCCGCGTTCGGAAGACCGCAAACCGGAAGTCCCCCTCTTAACTCGTCGCGCCTCCTATCCTTGAGCTAGGCGGTTCTCGCTCCTCTCCCTGCTCGTCCTGCTTCATTTGTAACCCCTCAAATCTCTCGAACTCACCGGCGCGTCTTCGTGCGCGTTTCATATTGGCTGCCCCAGTGAGGCGGAATCCTGTCGATTCCCCTTGAAAACTTAAAAGCTTTGTTCTGCCCCTGGTTGCCCCCGGCAGCCGTCCGTATGAGCAAGCGCCCAACTAGCCTGCCTCCTAGGAACTCAGCAGGCAGATTTGTCAAAAGCTTGGCAACAACTGGACCTACCGCGCCGAGCACTTCCCAATCTTCAGAGGCTACACCTAGTTCCTGGCTACCTTCTGAAGCTCTGCCCAGCACTTCTCAGCACACAGAAGCCACACCCAGCCCTCTCAGATCCACCTCGCCCGAAGAACGCTCGGCAGCACACCCCGACAGCCCAGCTGACGCCTTACACCACCCCTCTCTTGCCGAGCGCACTATCATCGCTATATCTAGAGCCTACGAATCTGCACCAACCGCATCCTCCATCCCGTTCTCGACACTGATCGCGCGTGCTACCTTAGCCATTCAGGAACGCACGCCTCCCCCTCTTCACATCGACATTCCCTCCGCCCCCGCTCGCAGAACCTCCTCTCTCGATCTTGACTTCAACCCACCTTCGCCGACACCCGACCCTCAGCCGCACCACCAAGGCACCACTCCTGACCCTGCCAACGACGAACTGGACTTCCTCCTCCCGGTTCTGAACATCGAAGCTCCTTCGCCTACACAATCGCCACCTCTTCAGCTCCCTCTGCGCAACACCACCGCATCTAGCCCGCGCGTCCCCATCCTCTCTCTCCCCATTACAACTCACACACCTCAGCCCCAGCCAACTCAACCCGCGCCGACACCCATGGCACAGCAGACCGGCCCCGCGGCTATGCCACCACCACGTGCGAGCCACGCGCCCTACTTCTCAGGGCGGCTCGAACAGAAAATAGGCGACTTCCTGAGGGAGTACGAAATATGGCAGACGGAAACGGACTCACCGAAGAAGAAAAGGTAGAGACAGTCATCCGATACATCGCCCCTTCACAGCGCGACCTATGGACATCAATGGACGGGTATACCACTCGTGTCTGGGTCGATCTCTGCGACCAAGTCAGGGAAGTATACGTGGACGCCTCAACGCAAGGAAAGTACTCCAAGTCGAAGCTCTACGAACTCACCAGGCAGTCCGCGCGACATCGCATGTGGGAAGAAGAGGACATCGTGGAATACCTCAGACGCTTCACACTACAAAGTAAGCCCCTCATCGACTCCCGCCGCATAACACCCGAGGAGCGCAACACGCTATTCTGGAACGGCTTCCACCCCGACGACCGCGCCATCATGTATCCCAGGCTCATCGCCCTGCACCCGGAGCACCCCGAAGGAATAGAGTTCTACTACCAAGACGTCTTCAAGATAGCGAAGGCAGCCTTTTCAGGCAACCGCTCACGCTCCTCTCAGCAGGACCAACGGGAACCGCGACGATACGAGCGGGAGGAGCGCGACCCCCGCGAGCCTGAACGCTATCGACGCACCTTCGACTACGAGCACGAGCGCGACCCGCGGGAACCTGACCGCGGTCACCACACCTACGACTACGAACGTGAGCGCGACCCTCGCGAGCCCGAGCGCTATCAACGCGCCTACGACTACGAGCGCGAGTACGACCCCCGCGAGTCAGACCGATACCGTCGCCCCCACGAGCACGAGCGCGAGTATGAGCCTCGCGAACCCGACCGCTATCGCCGCCCCTCCGAATACGAGCGCGAGCGCGATCATCGAGAACACGACCGCCGTCCGCGCGCCTTCGAGCGTGAACGCGACTACGACCCTCCACCCTCAGGGTACCGCTCCAGAGAGGCGTCCCGCACGCCTGCTCCCCAAATCGAAACCAAGACAGTGCGATTCAAGGAGTCCGCACGCGAGAACGAGGATCGGGAAATAGACGAACTGGTGGACCGATTACACAGTATGTCCGTCCGGGATCGTGCATACGCCGCTTTATACGCCCGCTGCGCTCACCGCTTCCCTAACATCGCGAGGGACCTGCCCAGGCCGGAGTACATGCCTAGCTCCCCCGCTCCCACTCCCTCCTTCTCCTACCAGATGCCACCAGCCCCTCCGCCACCGGCTAGCCAGCATTGGGGCACGCGTGCCTCTCACCCCGCGCCCGCTCCCGCGCCGCCTCCTACTTCCTCCAGCAATTCGTACTTCGATTTCCGTGCCGACAACTGCGCCTTCTGCGCCAAGCCCGGGCACCGCATCCGAAAATGCCCCGTCGCACAAGAGTACGTCGACACCGGCCGCGCAGTGATCGTCAACAACCGGCTGTGCCTGCCCAATGGCCAACCTGTCCCCAACGACGGCGCCGGGCGGGGCATTCAAACCAGCATCGATTCCTGGCTCGCTGCGCAACCCCCTTCCACGCAGAGCCACGCCGCCTTCGTCCACGAACCCTTCGCCCCCACCGCGCATATCGAAGAAGTTGTGGAAACACACATCTTGCAGGTCAGAGAGGTAATCACTCAGACCGCTGACGAGGAGCCAGAGGACGAGCCGATGGACATCTTCGAGGTGTTCACAGCGACAAGGAAGAAGCGCGAGGAGAAGGCCTCCAAGCTCCCTGAGCTCGCCGAACCCGCCAGCACCACGACGCCTCCCGCCGTCAACCCTAGCGCCCCCTCCTCACGACCGACGCCTCAATACCGTTACCAAGCAAGCGTCGAGGATCAGCGCCTCGTGTCAGAGCTGCACGCCTTGCTCATGGAAGGCAAGCTCTCTCAGACGACTCCAGCACACGTCCTCGCCGCCAGCCCCGTCATCCGGAAGGAGCTCGTAGAGAAGCTCAAGGTGCGCCGCGTGGACACTAACCTCTACGAAGCACGCGAGGACTCGGAGGACCCTTTCCTGGAGGACACCGCTTGCCCTACCCCCTCCGTCTTCCAGCTCTCAGCGTGGCGCGAACCCGCATTCACCCTCCCACTTCAAGAAATCGACGTCTCATTCGGTGCAGGCGCCGCCGAGCCCGGCATACTCGATCCCGGATCACAGATCGTCGTGATTAGACACGACCTGGCACGCGAAATCGGAGCGCGCGTCAACACCGGCCGCCTCATCGAGATGGAAGGCGCTAACGGCGCCACGAACTGGACTTTAGGATGCGCAGAGTACCTAACCATGCAGGTAGGCGACGTGCCCTTCAAGGTACACGCGCACGTCGTAGCAGACGCGCCCTTTCGCCTACTGCTGGGCCGCCCCTTCCAAAACGCACTACTCAGTCGAATCGACGATCTCCCCAATGGGGAAGTAGAGGTAACCGTCAGCGACCCCTCTAACCCCTCGCGCAGAGTGCACATTCCATCCCGGCCACGCAAGGCACACGTCAGCTGCGTCCGGATCCTCTCAGTAATCTGCCGCGCCGCTAGCTACGCCCTCCTGCCTCCTCCTGACACTCCTCACCGCTTCCCGCCGCTTCCCCCTCTCGACGCCGACGCCCTCGCCCTCGCCTACAAGAAGGTCGCCAAGAAAGTGCGACCCGTGCCCACGACACTCCCTGAAGACTTCCGCACCATCCGTCGCATCCCCGCCGACCCCCTACTCTCCCTTCCGCCGCTGCCCACACACCCGCCCGACTTCACGCCCGGGACCCGTCTCACCCAAGAACGCCTCGACGCCTTGCAGCTCGACCAACAGGACTTCCTCTGGCCTGAAGAGCTGAAGCTACTGCTACACGTCCTCAAATTGAACGAGACAGGGTTGGCTTGGGAAGAGGCAGAGAAGGGACGTTTCAGCGATGAGTATTTCACCCCCGTCAAAATCCCCGTTATCGAGCACATACCCTGGGCTCACAAAAACATTCCCATCCCCTCCGGCATTCTGAGCGACGTCATACAGATCTTCAAAGACAAGTTCGCCGCGGGCGTATACGAGCACTCCGACGCGTCCTACAGATCGCGCTGGTTCTGCGTCAAGAAGAAGAGCGGCGCCTTGCGCCTCGTGCACGACCTGCAACCCCTCAACGCGGTCACAATCCGCAACTCCGGAGTTCCCCCGCCCGCCGACCAAGTTATCGAGGCGATGGCAGGCCGAGCGTGCTACAGCATGCTCGACTTGTTCGTAGGCTACGACCACCGCACGCTCGACATTTCCTCGCGCGATCTCACCACTATTCAGTCCCCCATCGGCGCCGTGAGGCTGACGTGTTTGCCACAGGGTTGGACCAACGCCGGGGCCATCTTCCATGAAGATGTGACCTTCATCCTCGAACCAGAGATACCCGACGTCGCCTGGCCCTTCATCGACGACTGCAGCATCAAGGGCCCTCCTACTCGCTACGAAACCGACGACGACGGCTTCGAGACCATCCCCGACAACCCCGACATCCGCCGCTTCATCTGGGAGCACCTCAACGACGTACACCGCGTGCTCCACCGTCTCCGCTGCGCCGGCGCCACTGTATCTGCGAAGAAGCTGTTCATCGCCGTCCCTGAAGTCATTATCCTAGGACACAAGTGCAACTACGAAGGCCGCGTCCCTGACGACTCGAAAATCGCGAAGATACGGGACTGGCCGCCTTGCAAGAACTTATCTGACGTGCGTGCATTCCTCGGCATCACTGGCTACATGCGCATCTGGATCAAGAACTACTCGTCTATTGCCCGCCCTCTTGTCGACCTCACGCGCAAGGGAGCCCCCTTTCTCTGGCAGGAACAGCACGAGACCGCCATGCAGTCCCTCAAGGACGCCATCGTACATTCCCCCGCGCTGATCTCCATCGACTACACCTCTGAACGCACTGTCTACCTCGCTATCGACTCTTCCTATCGCGGCGTAGGCTGGATTCTCTCTCAGGACTGCGCCGACGGACGCCGCCGACCCGCGCGCTTCGGTTCCATCTCGTGGAACGAACGCGAATCTCGCTACTCACAGGCTAAGCTCGAGCTCTACGGCCTCTTCCGCGCACTCCGCGCACTCCGTCTCTACCTCGTCGGCGCCCGCAACTTAGTAGTGGAAATGGACGCGCAGTTCATTCGAGGTATGCTCAACAACCCTGACGTGCAGCCCAACGCGACGATCAATCGTTGGATCGCCGCCATCTTGCTTTTCGACTTCAAGCTCGTGCACGTGCCCGCGGACAAGCACAAGGGGCCAGACGGCCTCTCTCGACGTGAGCCCGCCGACGGGAAGACGACGACGACAGCAACGATAATCCAGAAGACTGGATCGACAAAGCCTTATCTCTAGGGATCTGGGTGGTAAGCTGGATGGCTAACACGCCCAGTACGTCCGTATGGACACTCGACGCCGGCACCTCCTCCTCCAACGACGCCACCTTCCCGCCTAGTCCCAACGCCGCCAAAGCAGACGACGAGCTCGCCGCCATCCACCACTACCTCACCACGCAGCAGCCGCCCTCTGGTCTGGAAGGCGACACACTCACCCGCTTCATCAACAAGGCCAAGCGATTTCTGGCGTTCAACGGCCGACTCTGGCGACGACAAATCCACGGACGACACCAGCTCTACGCTACACCCCCTCAGCGCCTCACCCTCGTCCGCGACGCCCACGACCAACTCGGGCACAAGGGCTTCTATTCCACGCGCCGCACGCTCATCGATCGATTCTGGTGGCCATCGCTCGAGCAGGACGTCAATGGTACGTAGAGACTTGCCACCAATGCCAACTTCGACAGACCACCAAAGTCCGCATCCCGCCCACCGTCGACACTCCTGCGCCACTCTTTCGCAAGGCCTACATCGACACCATGTTCATGCCGCACGTGGCCGGCTTCCGCTACATCGTCCAAGCCCGCTGCTCCCTCACCGCCTGGCCCGAATGGCGCGCACTTCGCGTCGAAACCGGCCGCACCCTCGGGCATTCATTTTCGAGGAGATCCTGTGCCGCTGGGGTGCAGTCGAGGAGATCGTGACGGATAACGGCACTGCATATGTGGCCGCGCTGGACTGGCTCGCCAGCAGGTACGGAATTCGACACATCCGCATATCAGCTTACAATTCTCGAGCGAACGGGATCGTCGAACGCCAACACCGGACGATTCGTGACTCCCTCGTCAAAGCATGCGAGGGCGACGCATCCAAGTGGCCAACGCTCGCGCCACTCGTCTTCTGGGCTGACCGCGCGACGACGCGCAAATCCACAGGCCACTCGCCGTTCTACATGGCCCACGGCGTCGAGCCGATCCTACCCTTCGACATCGCCCTCGCCACATTCCTCGTCCCTGACCTCGTCAAGCCACTCTCCACTGACGAACTCATCGCCGTCCGCGTCCGCCAACTCGAAAAGCGACAGGACGACCTTGCTGCGATCCACGATCGCATCCTCAAAAGCCGATTCGCCTCCGTCCGGCAATTCGAGCGACAGTATGAGAACACCATCCAGCACCTCGCCTTCAAACCCGGCGACCTCGTACTGGTGCGCAACTCAGGAGCGGACACAGAGATCGGGCACAAGACGAAGCCCCGATACCTCGGACCCATGGTGGTCATTTGGAGGACACGCAATGGTGCATACTGCTTGGCAGAGTTGGATGGCGCTGTATCCAAACTACGCTATGCAGCCTTTCGACTTGTCCCTTATCACGCGCGCTCACAGTCTTCCATACCAGTCACACGAGTTCTAGACCGTGAGGACCTTGCTGCAGTTATCGCAGACGACATTTCACCTACTCCCTTCGGGGGGCGCGGCGGGCTGTGACGAGCTTGACCGGGGACGGTCAACTTTTTGACCCCCCGGGAGGTGTAAGGTGGCAATGCCCGCTGAGCTCGAAATGAGCAACGCGGAGCGTCCACAGCACCAATCTGAGCCTTGCCACGCCTACCCACTTCTGTCACCCCACTCCTACGCGTCTTCCCTCTCGCTTTAACGCATACACCCGCGCCCCCACTCCACTCTTAATCTCTCCTCCTCTCAAAATACGATCATGGCTCAGAAACCCGTTCACCTTCTCTCCTCCCCAACCTATCATCGTCGTCATCCCTCAGCTCCTCCAGCCGCACTCGTACAGACAACTCGCATTCCTGGCCTGCTTTCCTTATCAAAACACCTCTGCCCCTCGCTGCCTCACCTCTCGGCTTGCGCTCACAAGGTGCCCTTCCATCCTCGCCCTGGAGCTAGTCACCCCCTCTTAGTCCTTATATCCGCTCACCACCTCTGTCCACACACCCACTCAAAACCGTCCACGTCACCCCCATCTTCACCCTCAAATCTCTTCGCCGCTCCCCCTCGTTCCTGCCAACGTCGTGACCCACGCCATGTCAAGCAGCCACGTCCGGCAGCTCCTTTCGGCACCTCTCTTACGTGTATATCTCTATTTCATTATTTCTCTACTGAATTCATTTTGAAGTACTTGCGTCCCTCATTTACACACTATGTCCACAGACCCGTCATCCTTCCTTTCAGTTCGCCCCTACCCCCTCGCACTCACCCAAGTCGCCGCGCACTAAACCGCGTTTATACCACCCCTCACTATATGGACTCAGCATACCTGTCATTTTGGACATCGCTTCTCCCTTAGTAGCAGAGTTCGGACTTCAATAGTATTACTCAGGTTGTTACTTCCCGGACTGCTTACTCTCTTCATTGACAGACATTGGTTTTCATTTGTAATTACCCGCGCACGCTTTGCTATAAAAACCCCCAGAGAGGCCTCCTAGAAGGCAAGCAACCTCTCGCGGACGCTTTCCCCCTTTCTTCTCTTCGGCGTGATCTCTAAGTTCCCTCGTCTCGTCCTCTCTCGTGCAAGCTCTTCGACGCTAAACCGTGCCACCGTGCCGTCTGCGTTTGGAAGTCTGCATGTAGGAGGTCCCCTTCTTGACTCATCCGCACCTCCTACCTTCGAGCTTGGCGGTTCTCACTCCTCGCCTGGCTCATCCTTGTTTCACTCATAATCCCTCAAATCTCTCGAACTCACCAGTGCGCCATCATGCGCGTTTCACACTGGACACCCTTAGAGCGGGCCTTCCTGACGAATTAGGGAAAGAAATTATCAAATGACACAACCCCCAGACGTGGGATGATTGGGTGGCAGCCGCACACACTGAACACGATGTTTGGCTCCGCCTAAAGATGCTTTACCCCACCTGGAAGAGCAAGGACACCCGCTCTCGCTTTGGGAAGTCTGAAGGAGTGTGGCGCCGCTCTTTCAACATGAAACAGAAGCCATTCACTCCCCAACACCAGAACCAGAATCGAAACAATGCGGTAGTCCCCATGGACATTGATCGCATTGGCAGGACCCTAACAGATGATGAGAAGCAACAACTTATGAAGGCTGGCAAGTGTTTCCAATGCACTGGGATGGGTCACATCTCCAGAAATTGCCCCACATGCACTGGATCCACCTCTACCCCTTCTAATAGAACCAACCATTCTCAGCCGTCTCAGGGACCCCCTGCATACATCAGAACTATGGTTGAAGAAGAAGAAGTGAAGCCAGAGAAGGAAGAGAAGCTTGGAGTCGATCAAGTAATTGACTCCATTAACACTATGTCTGCAGAGGAAAAAGAGGAGTTCTTGGAGAAAGCTTTCACCCAAAAGGGTTTTTAGGACGCTCTACCCCATCGGCCTGGGTACGAGCACTTCGAGTGGACACTGTATTTGTATCATGACAGAAATCTATGGCAATACCAGTTGTTTTACGATCTGCACACTCGATGGCCGAAGATAAGATCCTTATAGACTCCGGAGCTACCTCCAATTGCCTCAATTGGAAAACCGCTAGAAGACTACGCTTCCCCCTCCAAAGACTAGAAAGACCTAAGCCAATTAAGAACGTGGATGGAACCCCCAACAAAGCAGGAGAAATCACCCACTATGCCGACCTCCTGGTCCATCTACAGGACAAGGAAGAGCTTATGCGCTTCTACATCACAGACTTAGGAGAAGACAGGATGATCCTGGGTTTCCCCTGGTTTGCAGCATTCAATCCTATGGTAGATTGGACTGAAGGAACCATGCAAGGACTCCCAATCTATATTATGTCCGAAAAGGCTGCTGCACAAATCCCCCTAGCTGCCACTAAGAAAGCTGGAAAGCGAACCGCTTACCACCTACAAAGAGGCGAACAGATCTTTGCCTGTGTCATCCCCCCTGAGTTTGTACGAAAAACTACCATTGCAACCAAAATCGTGGTCAGGGAAGCAGCCAAGAAAGAGAAGAAGACTTGGCAGCAACTAGTCCCTGAAGCGTACCACAAACATCAGAAGATTTTCAGTGAAGAAGAAGCCCGACGCTTTCCCCCATCTCGACCCTGTGACCATGCCATAAACCTCACCAACGACGCCCCAAAGACACTAGATTGTCGAACCTACCCACTAACACTAAAAGAACAGGATGCGGTAGATGACTATGTCGATGACCACATCGACAAGGGCTATATATCCCCATCCCAGTCCCCCTATGCATGTCAAATCTTTTTCGTTGCTAAGAAAGATGGTTCCTTTCGCCCTGTACAGGATTTCCGCTGCCTAAACACCTACACCATCCCTGACCGATACCCCATCCCCAACCTTGAAGACCTAACCTGCCGATTAGCTGGAGCCCGACTTTTTACAGCCCTAGACGTGAGAGCAGGCTACAACAACATCCGCATCAAGGAAGGGGACCAGTGGAAAGTGGCGTTTAAAACCCCTGCAACTAGAACAAAGCCTCCAGGCCACTGGGAACCCAATGTCATGCCCTTTGGCCTGTGCAATGCACCAGCAACGTTTCAGAAGTTTATCAATGACGTCCTCAGAGACCTCATTGCTACCGGCATGGTCTTATGTTACTTGGACGACATCCTCATTGCCACTACAAATGACATTCCCTTACACCGAGAGATAGTGAACCAAGTCCTTGAAAGACTAATGGTGAATGACCTATACCTAAAGCTGGAGAAGTGCACCTTTGAACAGTCCGAAGTGGCATACCTAGGACTAATCATTGGGGGAGTGTTACGATCTCACCTACGGACCGAGCGGACCGCTGTCCTTTTTACGATATCATGCTTATGCCCCTCTCCTTGTTGTTCCGGACCCTGACTTGATAGCCATGACTCGCCGCACTCCACTGCGATGTGGAGTGCGTACTATACTTAGCCCTGACTCGACCGTGACTTGCCCTGCTCCACAGTGGCCTGTGGAGCCGGTACTATACTTAGCAGACTACCCCACTACCCTTGTTATGACTCGGTAGTAGTAGCACATGACCTCCCTGTACCAGGCCTATATAAGGGCCTTAGTTTGTGTAGAGTCAAGCCCTAAGCTTGACTTCATTTCAATTCGATTCGATCTTGCCTCTTCACTTGAGCTCGCCGCTCTAAGCCATTGTCCTCACTTGAACTTGCCGCTTCAAGTCGCCTTAAGGCCTCATCGCTCAGCAAGGCTCTGCTTCACTCTCACGCCTCTCTAAAGTCGGCTGTAACGACTTAGCTCTGGGCCGTCGCACTAGTCACGTGCTGAAGTGCGCACGTCTAACGCACACATGAGTCCAAGTGAACAGCGCAGGACCGTCCTGCTCAGACCAAGGCGGACAGGTCAGGCAGGTAGGAGTGTCGAAGCTTCGGTATGGCGTAGGCGTGGTGGAAGCAGCAGCGAAGAGGCGGAGGAGAGCGAAGCAGAAGAGGAGGGGAAGAAGAAGATGGAGGAGTTGGAGGAGGGAGAAGAGCGAGGCGATGAGTCCGTTCCTTAGCACACGTTGGCGCAATTGCCTAAGCTAGTGCGTCGAGAACCGAGAGGAGAAAGAGAGGGAAAAGAGAAAAGCAGATCACGCAGGGATGTTTTGAGAACAGAGTGAGTCGATTTCACAAGGCTGAACTGCCCTACATCAGGGCTTGCCGTCGTACTTAAATACATGTGTCCGCGCCAATACATGGCCATGATTCAGGTGATACTAGGACTGTTTGATATGAAAGGTCTGGTTGGTAGCATAGGGGATGAGGCAATCTGACAGGAAAAGCGGCGACGTGGTGAATAACGACGTCGGGCGCTGGGTCACAAGAGAGGCTGGGGGAAGAGATGGGATGATCGAGCATTCTGGTGGCGTAAACGACGCTGGTCGAGACAAAAGAGAGCGAGCTAGGACGTATGGGACGAGCGGTAATGGCCTGTAAGGGAAGTGGTGAGGCGGTGACGCTCAAGTAAAGTGTAATAAGGCTCAGCTAGGAGCAATGGGGAATGAAAATGATGAAAGGAAATATACGGGCGTACGAGTTAGTCTTTATACAATTCCTGGGTTACGCAGCTCTTCGACGAGGGAGGTCTCGGAGAGCGTCATCAAAGTTGAGGGACAAACCGCGAACGGAGGGGCGTCTCAGTTCACAATTATGGCATCACGGGCGCTCCGAAGTGTCGTGTTCCGAGCACAATGGAAAGCCTCACCTTACAGTGCTCGCCCTACTCCGAAGGACTTAGCTTCACTCTCGCGTCAACGTGACCACCGGAAGTGTCACGCTCAGGACCACAT
>WTXC01000132.1:0-70827 GCA_022496195.1 Lactifluus subvellereus | reverse complement strand
AACCGCATCGGGGCGATGCGAGACCTAAGAAGGGGGTAACACATGGAAGGGAGGGACATCTACGCGTCTTTTCCCCACTCACAGACCAAGGAGCACCTAACCCAACCGCAGGCTCACACCTATCAGTGTCCAGTTCTGAGAGTCTGCCAACGTTCTCGCCACCCTCAGAACTAAAGAGTGACTCAGGACCAGAGACGTCGCTTGCCACGTTGCCTCTCCCAGACTACCCTGAGACTTGCTACCAGTCCTGCACACCACCAATCACAGCACAACTAGCGCTATTCCGGAACGGAATGGCGCGTAACAAGACAGCATATAAGACCGCTCGGAAACACCCTAATTCTTTCCAAGCAACTTACTCCCCCCAGTTCCTTGCTGCCGTGGCCTCCATACACCCCTCAGTCTTTCGCTTTTCAGCTCCTCCCTACTACGCTCCAAGCTCTACGCACGCTGCAGCTCGTCATCCTCGTCGCCCTCGTCCTGCTTACATGTCCTCCTCCTCTGTGGCTTCCTCCATGCCCGGCTCCCCCATCTATAAAGGGGACTACTCCTCCTTCTTCACCAACGACAACCAGACCATACCGCCTCTGTCTCCACCACCGGCGTCCCCCCTCTCAGACGTAGACCTCCCCCATGTTGACAACCTTGATCTTCTAGCCACGTCCCCCATGACGACATCAATGCCCTCTGATGAGGCAATGCCAGCCCCCCCCTTCGGCGAGGCAGGCCCCTCCTTTACTGTGGATATGAGGGACGCCCGGACTGGCGAGGAGATCATCAGACGCCTCAATGCCACGGTAGCGGAGGTAATTGATACTCTAGATGACGAAGAGACCCGTGGCATTGTGGTAGACGCGGTAGCTTCCCTACGTGATGAGGTGGAAAGGAAAGGCCATGGGGAAGTACGTGACTGGGAGAACACCCCACCACAGGCTGGAGCGCCCTAGCTGCCATAGACGTGGGAGTGGCCACTGAAGGAGCGGTAGAGGCTGACCACCCAGGGCATCCTTACCACGTCAACACCCCTACATCTCCCTGGTACTTCACGACCCGCATCCAAGACGGCTCGGGAGCACACGTCATCCCCAAGTACGTGGCGTTCATGTATGGAGCCAAGGACCCTGTCATCCTGGCAACCATGGGGCGCCACAAAATCATCTTCACCTTCGCCCTCTACGCACGCCCAGTCGCATCAAACTCCTGGTGCCCTCTCCCCCGTCTCACACCACGACAGCTCTCCATCCTCTCTGATGAAGGAGGGGACACAGGTCAATTCTACAAGCACGTGGATGACGGGCTCAAGGCCTTGGGGGACCCATATCTCATCGGCGAGGTGGAACGCCTACGCTCCGCGGAGATGGGAATAGAGGCGCACGCCCAAGAGATGGAGCTGGAGAAGCGTCGCCTTGCCGAGGCCAAACGGCTCGCCAACTACCATGCGAGGAGGCTAGGCCATTACCGGGACCTCCGTCACCAAGCGGTGACACGCCTCTCTGCCGCGGACGCTTACAACGTCCTCTACCCCTTCCTCACCTCTGCACACGCCCCCCTAGACACGCCTGAGGACCAGGTCCTCAACTATTGCCCCTCTCCAGCTCTGCGTGAAGCCCTGAGGAAGGCCGGCCAAGGATACACCCAACGCCCAGAAGAGCTGACGCTCTCCACACGCGTCTTTGGTCGACCCCCTCCCCCTTCCTCCTACTCCCTCGTAGCCCGCCTTGCCAGAGAAGGCCCCGTCCTTGCCGCAGAGTACGATGCTGACGCCATGGACGCCTATGACTGGACAGAGAACGCCAGCGACTGAGGACAGTCGCAGACTCTAAGAAGGGGGTAATGTCACGTTTGTGCATGCCGAGATCGGACTCTGCTCTAGGTGTGCACAAGGGGGTCATGTACGCTTTATTTTCCACTTATTCCACTCCTCCCGCGTCGCGTTTACGGACTGCCAGGCCCCTATGGCCTGAGACTCTGCTTGAGGCCATGACTTGGCCGCTTTCGCTTACATCATGCTTACCTTCCTGTTATAGTAGGTGTTCCCACGCTTCGTCTCTGGCGCGCATTCACTAGTGCTACATTTGCATACCTCTGCGCATGCGCTGCCTCGGCACCTACTGACTCATACTGTACAATATGACTCACGCGTCGGCCTGCTTACTGTACGATGACTCGAGGCTTACTGCGTCCGCTTACTAGTGTCCTAGGGACACTATGACTCGATCTGACTCACCTCCCCCAATGTACTTATATCGCGTTGTATCGCCTTAGAGCAGACCCTAAGTCTGTTCTCTTGTAATCTCAGACAAGTCAACCGTCTTCAGGCCTTTACTTGTGAACCACCGCTCCTCTGGCTTATTGCCAGACTTCGCGTCGCTCCCACAAGTGTCACTAGCGTATGGTCAAAGGACTTAAGATCAAACGCCATCTTAGCTCCCCAGCGAGAGCTCGTTATCAGGACTTAGGACCCTCACGTCCGAGATCCCCTACTCCCCCGCCGTCGTCGCCACCGCCGCCTCCAACACCAGTGGAGGTACGCCCAGAGTCTGGGCGTGACAGCGACACTGCGACCATGACCGCAACCACCGCGCCTGCAACCGCAACCGCAACCACAACCACCGCACCCTGACCATGACTTGCTCAGGCTTCGGTTACTCGAGCTAGTATTCAAGACTGCCTATTGCGAGGTGCGACCTGGCTATGTGCACGTATGTCCAGTCAATCTAATGTGACTCTATGAAGAGTACATTTACATTTCTCCCATTCCCCCACAGCCCTGACAGGTTTCTAATCTTCATCCTCCCCAACCTTCTGCCCCTGGCGACAGTTTGCCTCTCCCTCCATCTCTGACCTTGTCTACCTCACCCAATTCTTTTTATTACTTCTCATGCCCACCATCTTACCATTGACGCTACCGTGACTATTGCCCATCCAGTCGTTACCTTCACTGCACCCCCGTCTTCCTTTAGTCATCTGGATTCCTTCCCCACCAGACACAATAACTCCCTCATCCTTCTTACCACCATCACACTTCAGATCCTTTCACCCTCACCCACCCGAATATCACCTTCTCCCTTCAAGGCAGCGTCTTTCTCATTTGCCTAGTATCAGCGACTCCTGCGCTCTCGTCGTTCATCTCCGGTTACCACTCCCGCAACGATGACTATGACCACCGCGACGACAATGACGATGACCACGACGACCACGACGATGACTACAATGACCATGACCACTGCGACGACGACGGCGACCACCGCAACTGTGACCACGACTACGACGACCATGACCACGACCATGACCGTGATGGCGCAGCTGCTGTCACGCCAGTGCCCACAGCTGCCGCCGTGCCAGCACTGTCACTGCGGTCGCTGCTGTGCTGATGACTGCAATATCTTTATTAGGTTGATTATTTATTATACATTCTACCTGTAAAATAGAGTAGTAAACAATATAATATGAATTTTGAGTGCAAATTGAATAGTGCTTGAATTGTTTGAGACCAGGCTGGATGCTTATTTAACTTGCTGAGCTGCTTGAACTCTCCATTGTCTTGGCTGACTTGAAAGATTGCTTAGATTTGCACTTAGCACAAGTCAAAATAAGCTGGTCAATAAGTGGCTTATTAAGTGCTAATAAGCCTTTATTAAGTCAAATTCATGGGAAGGGTTGGCTTAGGCCAAGCACAGTGGGCTTAGTAACTTTTGACTTAACAGTGCTTACAATGTTGTTAAGTAGAAATAAGCACCCTTAAGTGTAAATAATTAAAACTCGAATTTACCTGATGTGAAAGCCCCCCAGATATGGTCCTGTATCTCAGACAGATAAATGTCCGGCTGTCGCTCAATAAGCCCTTCAATATACTGAGGGTGTGTCAGCAAGGTTGATGCAAGAATGATGGGTGAGATCTCACACATCAGGTAAACCAAAAAGTGCTTGATGGGTCTTAATTGGCCTTAAATTTTTTCTAAGACCAATTTAAGACCAATTTTTCCTAAGACTGATTAAGCAAGGTCACCTCTTAATTAAGACATCATTCTCTTAATTTACCACTTAGCAGCCTTGTGATGCCTTAAATTTTCATGGCTGTGTGAACTTAAACTTTTTAAGTAGTGGCTAAGACACTTTTAAGCCTGTTTTAATTAGCATTTACACACATTTAAGAGGCTCAAAATTCACATTATATTGTTACTACTCTATTTTACAGGTATAATAAATAATAAACCTAATAAACATATGGCACAGCAGCACTGTTATTGGCGTGACGGCAGCCGCACCGTCACGGTCGTGGTCGCGGTGGCCATGGTCGTGGTCGCGGTGGCCGTGGTCATGGTCGCGGTGTCGCGGTGGCCGTGGTTGTGGTGTCGCGGTGGCCGTGGTTGTGGTCGCCGTGGTTGTGGCCGTGGTCACTGTCGCGGTGTTGCAGTGGTCGTGGTCATGGTCGTGGTCGATGTCACGGTGGTCGTGGCCATGGTCGCGGTGTCGTGGTGGTTGTGGCCATGGTCACTGTCGCGGTGTCGCAGTGGTCGTGGTCGTCGCGGTGTTGCGGTGGTCGTGGTCACTGTCGCAGTGTCACAGTGGTCATGGTCGTGGTCGTGGTTGCGGTCGTCGCAGTCATGGTCACGGTGGTCATAGTCGTGGTCGTCGCGGTGGTCGTCGTGGTCGTTGCGGTGTCATGGTCGTCGTCGTGGTGTCACAGTCACCGTGGTGTCACCGTCATTGTCGTTGTCGTGGGCTGGTTGTCGCCCCCCCTGTCTTTGGGAGCCCTCTTGGCTGTTGTTTGACAGCCGCGTTAGCCCTACATAAAAAAATAAAAATAAGAACATACACATACCTGTTGGCTAGGAGGCGAACTCCTGCATGGTGACATGGTGGTGGTGACGTAGCCGGCAGTGGTGATGGTGACGTGGTAGTTACGATAAGGTGGTGATGATGATGATGAGGAGGTGGTGGTAGTGGAGGTGGAGGTGGAGTAGGAGGTGGAGGTGGAGGAAGTGGTGGTGGTGGTGGTGGTGGTGGTGGTGCACGCGGGCACGTAGGCGGCGATGCAGCAGGCACACCCTGGGGTGTGTTCATACCCGATGGGCACAACAATACCTGCAAAATAGAGAATAATTAGCTGTATATCATGGTCATGTTATTTACTTTATATCAGTGTGTTGTGAGGAGCAAGCTACGAACTATGTGCGTGGCTCAGTACAGTAGTCGAGACGATGGGGCTGTTGACTTGTTCAATTTTTTTTTCGTGTTGTGTTTGCGTGTGTTTGTGAGTTCATTTGTTGTGAAAAAAATTTGCTAAGTTCGTTTCGCTGTTTCACTTACAGTATGTAATTCCGCACTCTTTTCCTACTAACTACAGTTTTTGCTTGCCTTAGGCATCACAAAGCCAGTGCAAGTGCAAAGGCAAGGTAAGTAAGATAGTTAGTATTTATATGCTAACTATGTGTTCCAGGTTATCAACAACAGTGGGCCCGGGCACACGCGAGCAGAGGGTGCACACGCAATAGCAACACCTGCAGCCGCAGCAGCAGTGGTGAAGCTGCAGCAACGGTGCAACGGCGGCAGCTTTACACCGTCAGCAGCGGCAGCAACAGTGGTGGCGGCGGCGGAAACTGGAGCAACGTTGCGACGGTGGCGGTTTCTGTGGCAGCAGTGTGACGGCGGCACTGCTGCAGCATTGGCTCGGTGCCAGCATGCGCAGCAGCCCCAGCAGCAAGCGCTGTGCGACAACGAGCGGAGGCACGAGCAGACACAGCGCCCCCGTGGCCCAGTGGCGGCACGCATACCAACAGCAAGAGACGAGAGTGCACACGGCGCGCGCGCGAGACCGCGGGCACATGGCCAGCGGGCGGTACGCACAGCAACAGCAGCCCTTGCAGGCGCTGCGCGATGACTGGAGGGAGTGAGGGCGCACATGGCGCGCGGGCGAGATTGCGTGTGCGTGGTGCACGTATTTTATCTTTATTATACTTGTATAAGCTAGCTTTCTCTATGTGGGACAAAATTCTAGAGTGTACAGTGCACGCATGGCCCAGTGATGGCACGCGCAGCAACAGTGGCGGCGGGCGCTACATGGCAAGTGGTGGAGGACGCGTACACATCATGCGTATGCGAGATTGCAAGTGTGTGGCCCGGTGGCAGCACGCACAGCAGCCGCAGACGCCCCGCAACAGGTGAAAGTGCATGTGGCCCGGCAGCGGCACGCACAGCGGCGGTGGCAGTGGCGGCGGTGGCAGTGGCAGCGGCGGCAGCGGATATTGCTTACATCATACAGCCGGTCATTGTGCACTTCTATTGCATTAGACTTATATCACCTTTATGGACTTGGCAGCTTCTTACTTCTTGGTAGCCAAATGTTTTTATTGACTTCATCCCTTGGTGTTCTTAATGTTGTCTTAGTGCTATATTTCTAAGTTCAATTTAAGTCAACAATCTGCCTTAACAGACTTAGTTGCCTTAATGGCAAAATTAAGGCCATCAAGACAAATTAAGGGTTTTTGAGTCTTGCTGATGCAGAGATGTGATAGCCAGTAAAAGCCTGTGGCCTTCCTGTCCACAGAGGCTTTCTGAAGGCATGTCCCACCTTTTGCCACTGTCCAATGACACGTTGAATAGTACGTATACTGATTCCTGTATGGTAAGCAATTTCATGGGTCTTGAGAGTCAACGACAGGCAACAGATCATGTCTTTCTGTTCTGGTGGGATATAACAATAGTTCGACATGACGATGCCAGCAGGGATGTTACGGCTCGACGGGCCGTGAGCACGACTTGTGCGACTTGGGCGTGGGCAAGAGTGAACACGTGCGAGAGCAGCGAGCACGTGGTCCTGAGCGTGACACTTCCGGTGGTCACGTCGACGCGAGAGTGAAGCTAAGTCTCTTCGGAGTAGGGCGCGCACGTGACTTGGTGCGAATACCCAGAGCTAAGTTGTTACAGCCGACTTAGAGAGGCGTGAGAGCGAAGCAGTGCCTTGCTGAGCAATGAAGCCTTAAGGCGACTTGAAGCGGCAAGTTCAAGTGGGGCGATGACTTAGAGCGGCGAGCTCAGGTGAAGAGGCAAGACAAAGTCGAATTGGAACAAAGTCAAGCTTAGGGCTTGACTCTACGCAAACTAAGGCCCTTATATAGGCCTGATACAGGGGAGTCACGTGCTACTACTACCGAGTCATAACGAAGGTAGTGGAGCAGTCCGCTAAGTATAGTACCAGCCCCACAGGCTACTGTGGAGCGGGGTGAGTCACGATCGAGTCAGGGCTAAGTATAGTATGCGCTCCACGTCCAGTGGAGCACAACGAGTCACTGCCGTTAAGTCCAGAACATAGAGCGAGACGCGGGCTAGGTATCGTACAGAAAAGGTAAAGAGAGGCGGTCCGCCTAGCCCTTAAGGGAGATCGTAACAGTACGCCCTCCCCTAAGGGACAGCTGCCATGCTGTTAGTCCGAGGTGGTGGGCTCACCGGATAAGGCTCGTCCGGCGTCGTTGGCATCGGGGGAGGACTCTGGGGGGCAAGCGCGCTTGCGGCGGAGGGCGTAGATGGCGGCGCGATCGCGAACCGGAAGGGGGCGAGCATTCATGAAGTGGGCATGGGGCGGCACGTGGACGGGGAGGGTGGCGACCACATCTGTCTCGTGAGTAGCCGGGCGGCCTCGTAGGAAGTAAGACATGGAGGGAAGGGCGGGGCGCTCTAGAATCTGGTCCAGCTTGGGCCCGATACGCGACATAAGCGCGGCTTCATACAGGCGCACCTCGATGCCGCGCAGCTTGTCTCTGAGCTTATGGCGGCAGCGTACTAGGTCAGCGTCCCTCTGCAACTGGAGGGCGGTATACTCGATACGACGCTCGGGGGTGGACAGCAGGTGGTAATATTCCTGCTCGATCTGGAAGTGGAGCTTCCTTACCACTGTGCGGTATCTATGGACCTCAGCGGTAGCCCCGGGGTCAGCGAGTCCGTCGATCAGCCTGTCGACGTGGTGGCGGTACTGGTGGCTACCCTCCAGGACGAAGAGGTCCCAGTCGTCTACGGCTGGGAGGTGAGCGTCGGGACGTGGTTTAGCATGGAGGGGCTCAGCATAGATATGGGACGTCGGTGTCAGACGTCCTAGGATGAGGGGCTCGTCGAGGCGGGGCAGGTGAGCGTAGTAGGTGGTGGGGACGAGGCGATTGTTGTGATCGGGGACAAGGATAACGTTCCGCTCACTTGGATGGTCGATAAGTCGATTCCATTGCAGGAAATAACCATCGTAGCCGATCGTGTCGTCCTGCTGACCGTGGCCTGGATTTCCGCGGGCACTGTGGGTGCGTGGAGTTGTAGTGCGGGGCTCTCTTCCTTGATTGGTGTGGGCGGCGGCGACGTCTGCGTAGCTACGGAGGATAGGAGGGGCTGGGAGCCGCGTCGGAAGCGCGGCGGTCGTTCTGGTGGCAGCGACGTTTGGCGGCTGCAGAAGCTGGAAGGCGCTGGCAAGGTCATTGTCTGTACCTCGTCTAATGGATGTGGAAATAGCGGGGGCATCGACCCCGGTCGGCGAAGTGGAGGTACGGGAGTTGGTGGTCGCTGTGTCGCTGTTCGAGACAGGGGAGGCGCTCCAGGTGGCGTGGCCGTCGTCCATCTTAATGGGGGCGTTGCAGACTCCACAGAAATTGTCGGCAGAGAGGGGGTGGTCGAATTTGCCGCAGCTGTGGAGGTCAGGGAGTGGAGAAGCTCGCTCAGGAATAGGTCCGCCTGTTCTTCTGTCGTTGGCGGTCCACTCGGTGTTGCTACTGGCCTCGCTGCTATCGTCGCTGCTGCTGTCGTCGCCTCGCACGGTGAATACCCTGGTGGCGACATGGACCTGCACGGGGCGCGGCGCGTCGTCATTTTTCGGGATGGAGGGTGTTGGCGGGTCCGGGGTGATGGGGGCTTCCCTTCCTTTCCCTTTGTCGGCGAGTTGGTTTTCCTGCGAGCCATCGAAGGACATGAGTGAGGAGTAAGCTGGTGGGGGTGTGCTGGGCGTGGTAGAGGCAAGAGAGGGGGATGATGATTCGAGGGCGGCCAGGGCATGTCTTATATAGGCTTTCCTTATCGCTGTGGGGTTATCTCGGTGAAACTGGCGGACTAGGTTCAGTGAATTTTTCAGGTTCCTCCAAGGTTCCCACGTGTCTTCTGCTGCGGAGTACCCTTTCCATCTGACTCGGTACTGCGGTTGCTTTGTTCTTCCAAATGTGCGGTATTCTAGAATGGCCTCGACTTCGTACTCTGCTTCTCCGTTGATGACATCAGGAGGCGGTTCTGTGAAGTTAGGGCCATGCTCTTTAGTTTCTATGTATGGGGTGAGGAGACTGGCGTGGAACACGTCATGGACACGTCGTGATTTCCATTGAGGGGGAATTGCCACTTGGTACACTACTGGGGAGATGACGTCAGTGATCTGGAAAGGGCCATAGCGCCTTTGCGCGAGTTTCGCGCTTGGCTGAGTAATGTGGATGTTCCTTCCGTCGAGCCAGACCTTCTGTCCTTTCGCGAATGGCTTAAATCGCGCTCCCCTTCTGGCGCTGACAAGGGTCTGGGCATTGGTGATGGCAGTCTGCGCTGATATCCGCCCTTGGTGGACGAGGTCTAGGCGTTCTTGGAGCGACGGCATTTTCTCGGATCGCTGTGGCTGGTGGGCGCGTGGGATGTGCCCCATGAGGAGTTGGAAAGGCGCTTGCTTGGTGGTGCTGCTAGGCCAAGCGTTGTGGACGTATTGGGCAATGGGCAGGAGGGTGGACCAGTTGTTCTGCTGGTGGTTTACATAGATGCGGAGGTACTGCTCGAGCCATTGGTTAGTTCGTTCGGACTGTCCGTCTGTCTGGGGGTGGTATGCGGTGCTGATGTTTTGCTCGATCCCCAACATTTTGCATAGTTCTCGTGGGAAGTGTGAGGCGAAGTGCGTTCCTCTGTCGCTGATGATCTTTCGGGGAATGCCGTAGTGGGGGAACACGTGCTTGGCGTATAACGTGACGAGTTCTGGTGCGGTCATCGCCTCGTTGCAGGGGATGAATATGGCGGCTTTTGAGCAGTCATGGTCAGTGATCGTGAGGATCGAGTCAAATCCTCCTGACAGGGGCAGCTTGACAATTAGATCCAGGGCGACGGTTTCGAATGGCAAGGCGTTTGGGATGGTCGTTATAGGCATAAGGGGTGGTGCCGGCTTGGTGGTGTTTACCTTGGTGGCTTGGCAGGTGGCACATCCTTTGACGTAAGCGAGGACAGTTTGCTTCATGTTGGGCCACCAGTAGTCTTTAGCAATGAGTAGGCAGGTTTTTAAAATGCCGGGGTGCCCGGCTGTTGGCGAGTCATGGTATAGAGAGATCACTCCCCTCCTAAGGTTGTTGTCTGCCACGACAACTAGGCGATTGGCATGCCACCAGCCTCCTCCAGGGCGTCGTTCGATAGGGTAGGTAGAGGCCCAGGTGGCAAGTGTATCTGTGTGGTCATTCTGGAGGGCCAAAGTGCGGTCCTCAAGGTCAACACTTGTTGCGGCGTTAGTAAATAGGGCGGGTGGTAGGGCAAGGACTTCGGCATTGTCCTGACTGGCATGATCGAAATCTGGGCGGCGAGAGAGAGCATCTGCTTTATTTGTGGCCCCTGGGCGGTGTACTAGGGTGATATGATAATCCCCGAGCGTGAGGATGTATCGTGCGATGCGGCGGTTGATTTTCTGAGGTGAGCGATAGTACTGAAGGTTTTTGTGATCAGTGATCACAGTGACTTGGTGCTGGGCTCCCATGAGTAGGTGACGCCAGTGCTCTAAACCTCTGACAATGGCGAGGAACTCCCTGTCCCAGATGGGGTAGTTGCGTTCGGTGGCTGTGAACGTCTTGGAGTCATATCCCACTGGTCGACGGCGTCCTTGGGCGTCGTATTGGTACAGGATGGCACCTGTGGCGTTCTGGGAGGCGTCTACCTCCAGCTCATATGGGCGTGTCAGGCTCGGCTGCCAGAGGACTGGGTCGCTTGTGACGATCTTGATGAGCTGATCGACCGCGGCGGTGCACTCATCTGTCCAGACGAAGGGAACTCCTTTCTTTAGGAGGTTGGTTAGGGGGCGGGCGATCTTGGCGAATCCTGGTATAAAGGGGCGTTGATACCCTAAGACGCCAAGTGTTGATCGCAGCTGCTTGACACTGGTGAGTACTCGTGGCCACTCTTTAATGCCTCTCAGCTTGCTAGACTCGATGCGTAGCGAGTCCCCATCAATAACCAGTCCCAGGTATTCGACACGTCGCTGTTCGAATTGGCACTTCTGGGGCTTCAAGAAGAACGATGCTGCTTCTAAAATATCCAGCAGCTCGTGGACCACGCGTCGATGTAGTGCCTGGTCTGACGGTGTGGCAACGAGGATGTCGTCCATGTATACGAAGATCATCCTTGGGTACTTGAGCTTTAGTGGGCGTAGAAGCCGATCCATGACTCGTTGGAAGGTGCTGGGTGCATTGCACTGTCCGAACAACATGACGCGTGGTTGGAATAATCCTTGTGGCATTTTGAAGGCTGCCTTCCATTGATCACCGTCCTTTATTCTGACGTTGTGGTATCCCCATCGAATGTCGAATTTTGTAAACAGGGCGCGTCCCTCAAGGTCTCTGGTCAGAATGTTAATGTCAGGGAGGGGGTAAACGTCTCGTATTGTCCAGCTATTCAGCGTGCGGTAGTCCTGGACTGGGCGAAGGGATCCATCCTTCTTTTTAATGAAGAAGAAGGGGGTGGCATAGGGGGAACTCGACAGTTCGATGTATCCTTTATCGAGTTGTTCTTTGAGCCAGGCGTCGGCGGCGATCATTTCTTTGGGGTTTAATGGGTAGACCTTACAGTCTAGCGTTGCAGGGGCGTCAGGTTTTAGCCTAATTGCATGATCATCTTCTCTGCTTGGTGGGAAGCGCTGCGCTTCTTTCTCCGAGAAGACTCTCCAATGTCGCGAGTATTCTGGAGGCACATCTGCTGCTGTAGGGGCCGATCGCTCCTGGTTTTCCTGAATCGCCCATTCTTGGGCGATGTTCGTCCTGTTGATCTGGAGGATTACGGCGTCTCCTTCTTCCAGAGTGGTCGCCTGGAGGGCATGTCCAAGGAGTTGGGCGTATCGCAACAGGCTTCGGGGCTGCTCTGGTGCCCTCCTGCTGGTTAGTGCGAGGGAGATTGGTCCTCCTTTGACGGTCTTGGTGCTCCAGTCAATATCGGGGTTAAAGGCGTGGAACCAGGGGAATCCTAGGATCGTCCTATCTCGTCCTAGGTTGGCGAGGAAGAAGCGCTGCACACTTTCTTTCTTCCCTTGTCGGATCGTTAGATCACAGTAGGTGGTGATGCGCCCGCTGCGGTTTTCGGACCCATCTACGTTATAGAGGAGGCGTGGCTGGGGGAGTCGTCTGGGCACAAGACGCAGCCTTTGGGCGGTTTTTTGGTCGATGAAATTGTCGGTGGCGCCACTGTCTATGAGTGCACTTTCTGCAGCCTTCCCATGTATGGTGGAAAACGTAAAATTGACATTGATACTATTCCGATTTGAGACATACATGGTACAAATACGCGAGGCTTGATCCCAGGCTGTTAGGTCAAGCCGCTTTAAAAATCCAAGTCTTCTTGGATGATGCGGTCAAAGGCTGCTGATCGCTCTGTTGTGCTCATGGCGCATAACTGGGACATGACGTCCGTTGGTGCTTGACTGGCGCTGTTGTCGGGGACAATAGTCAGGCTTTCCTGGCTCGTCGTTCTTACGAGCGTGGCACGTTGGGAGGGGGCTTGCTGGCCTTGTTTCTCCTTCTTCTTGAAGCACTGGACAGCGCGGTGTCCCTTTTCTTTGCAGTAGAAGCACCTCCGCTCGTCCATGAGCTTCTTTTTCTCTGCGTCTGTTAGTGGTCCTCCCATTCGTGCGGCATCCACATCCATGGGTACTGGGACATTATTTCTGGGGCGCTGAGTGGGGGCAGGTGCTCTAGGAACAAAACGTGGTTTGGGGGTGAAGCGCTGTTGATTTGGGGCGGGTCCCAGGTCGGCGAGTATCTGGGCGCTTCTGATGACTTCTTTTCGCGCTGCCTCCTGCCAGTCGTCTAGGGTTGTTGGTATGATTTCTTTGTTAAGGATTTTTAGCGCTATTCCTCGACGAAGACCTTTTTTGAAGAGGTCTAGCGTTCCTAGGTCCGTGGGGGATCGTCCTGCTGCTAGGACAAGGTGGTTGAAGGTGGTAATGAACCCGTCAATGTCGTTCTCCTGCATCCTGAGGTTGACCAATTTGTTGAACGCATTTTGTTCTTTGGCCATGTCTGTGAAGGCATTGGTGAAGTCTTGGACGAAGCTAGCCCATAGTGCCTTGTCTGTCTTCTGGATGCGGTTGACTGCTCGGGTGGTTCTTTCTTCTAGGAGCATGGTTTGCGCGTCAGTCCAGTCGTCCACCTTGGGGCCTCTAATGTATCCGATGGCCAGTGCCACTCGATTGTAGGGGATGGTAACGTTGTCTGATTTCCCATTAAGGATTCGATATAACTTGAATTCTTTCAGGAATTTGGCGCTTTTACTCCGATCTCCATCGAAGATTGCTGGCGCGTTTCCCTTCATGGAGTCGCTGCCATTTCCCTGTGGTACGGAGATTGTTGCCATGCCGGTCTGCTGTGGCGGAGGTGGGGGTGGTACGGGTTGTTGGAGGATAGGTGGCGGCGGCGTTGGTTGCGCAGCTTGATGCGCAAGGCGGAGTAGCTGTGGTGTGGCTGTTGTTTCTTGGGTGAGAGGGTGACTTCCTTGGAGAGTGGCGACGTCCTGAAGTCCGGTGCTCAGAAATTCTTCGAGCGGTTCTGTCTCTTTTTGCTTCCCCTTTGACACAGAGGGAGCTAGCGGCGGTGAAGGTGGATCTACTTCGATGCTTTCTGGGGCTTTACCCGGGTGTCCTAGACCTGTGGTATCGTCGTGGGGGATGCAGTTGTCTGGCCTTGTCCAGTAACGATTTTCTGCCCACTCAAGGATGTACCAATGGTCGTTGATGAATTCGATAGGGAAGTGCTTTTCACTTCCGTCAGGTGCTCTGATGGTGTGGTGGTAGCACCACTTTCTGGGGTTTCGGTCAGTGTCTTTCCAGTAGGCTCCTCCACAGATATAGTCTGGTAGATCAGCGTTCTTTCGTGGCGCAACCGGGGTGTCTCTGGTTTCTGAGATCTGTATTCGGAGGGTCGCCACGATTACTGCCCTTCTTCCTGTAGGATGAGCTCTACTTGGTGGACGAAGATGGTACAGACGAAATCGACTTCGGCGACGATTTCAGCGAGCTCTTGTGCAATCTGATCAAGGTTACGGTGGTGTCTGTTTGGGCCGTTGGCACAGGTCCTTGGGCACTCGTGGCGGTGGCGGTTAATGTCGCTTTCGAGTTGGTCTGTGGCTTCTCATGTCCAGAGGACAGCTTCTAGGACCTCTGGCAAGCTGATCTCGTGGAGGGGTCCTAAACGCGGTCATCGAGTAGACTCCAGGGCTCTAGCGATAGCTGTAAGATGGTGAGGGCTGCTTCGAACGCTGTGAAGTCTTCCAGCCACTTATTTTCGATGAATCGAAAGTTTTCTACTTCAATTGAAAGGGCGTGATGTTGCTCTGATGGTCCTTCGGCACAGGACAGGAAGCAAGCAGCGTTATGGCGATATACTGCGTCGTCAAGGAGGATCCTCCACTGGGTGATGTGTGCGCGTCTTCTGTTAAGATCGCTGAGGCGTTCCCAATAGTCTGTGTTATCCAGGGCGGGGCGTTTCCTGGTGGTTAAGGGAAGCTTGACTTATGTTATGGCTCGACGGGCCGTGAGCACGACTTGTGCGACTTGGGCGTGGGCAAGAGTGAACACGTGCGAGAGCAGCGAGCACGTGGTCCTGAGCGTGACACTTCCGGTGGTCACGTCGACGCGAGAGTGAAGCTAAGTCTCTTCGGAGTAGGGCGCGCACGTGACTTGGTGCGAATACCCAGAGCTAAGTTGTTACAGCCGACTTAGAGAGGCGTGAGAGCGAAGCAGTGCCTTGCTGAGCGATGAAGCCTTAAGGCGACTTGAAGCGGCAAGTTCAAGTGGGGCGATGACTTAGAGCGGCGAGCTCAGGTGAAGAGGCAAGACAAAGTCGAATTGGAACAAAGTCAAGCTTAGGGCTTGACTCTACGCAAACTAAGGCCCTTATATAGGCCTGATACAGGGGAGTCACGTGCTACTACTACCGAGTCATAACGAAGGTAGTGGAGCAGTCCGCTAAGTATAGTACCAGCCCCACAGGCTACTGTGGAGCGGGGTGAGTCACGATCGAGTCAGGGCTAAGTATAGTATGCGCTCCACGTCCAGTGGAGCGCAACGAGTCACTGCCGTTAAGTCCAGAACATAGAGCGAGACGCGGGCTAGGTATCGTACAGAAAAGGTAAAGAGAGGCGGTCCGCCTAGCCCTTAAGGGAGATCGTAACATAGGACCACTCCCTTACATTGGAAGTGTCTTGTGGCTCTGAATCTGGTGGAACTGCTGCGGCGAGCAGATGATTCAGTAATTTGACTCCCCCTTCTTCTGCTTGGGAAAATAGGTTTGTTTCAACTTCGTCCTCAGAGTGTGGCTGAGAGAGTGGGGTGTCGCTAGGAGGCTGTGGAGTAGGTAGTACAGGAGTGTCCTGCCTACTTGATTGACGTGTGCGGGAGCTACCCGGCTCAGGTTCAATCATTCTTTGCCACTGGCCTTCCCGCTCAATGTCTCTCTCTATTTGAGTGGGGTGCCTATCCCCATAGACATTGCCAGGACGAGTTGGAGGCCTTCGCGTCCGCTGAGAACGTCGCAATTCAGCTGGTGGCTGAGATGGCAATTCTGCGGTTCTCTGTCTGCTCTGCGCGACGGTGTAGGAGTAAGTGGAGGTAATGGCTCCAAAGGAGGCTCTGTAGGCTCTTCCTGTTCCCTTGGGAGGGGATGGCGTACCCTCTGGGGACTCCTAGGTGGACGCGGTGGAGGAAAGGCTTCCTGACCCTGGCCGGGGGCAGGGGCTTTTCCTTTGCCTTTATCTGCAGGCCCAGGTTCAGGTTTAACTGTGGGCGGCTGCTTGGAAGAAGGAGGCGATGGTGAAGGAGCAGGGTTACTCCAG
Organism: Lactifluus subvellereus; assembly: GCA_022496195.1. NCBI lineage: Eukaryota > Fungi > Basidiomycota > Agaricomycetes > Russulales > Russulaceae > Lactifluus > Lactifluus subvellereus. The sequence goes on along the minus strand of WTXC01000132.1, from coordinate 54,753 downwards.
TCATCATCAAAACCACCAGGAATGGGCTGTAGTGGAGGTTGAGCTGATTCTGGCTCATCAATGCGTGTGGTACCACGCTGCGCTTTCCAGCGGCATTTAGGGTACAGACTCTCATCAAATAGGGCGGTAGTCCCTATGTAAATGACATTGTTAGGAAGTCGCATAAAGCGATGTCCTTTAATGCCATGAGCGCGGCCTAGATAGACCATAAGCTCAGATTTGGGGGATAGCTTATTGGTGCGCACGTCTGGTGAGACATACACATAAGCACCACACCCAAATACACGTAGTTGTGAGATGTCTGGTTGCATATGATGCACGAGTTCATATGGTGTACGCCATTTAAGGCGTTTTATAGGGGTCCGATTATAACAATGGACTGCGTGCTCAACTGCAAATTCCCACCATGAATCAGGAAAACAGGCTTGATGGCGCATTGCCTCAGCCTTGTCCATTACAGTGCGCATGAAACGCTCAGCACGTCCGTTCTGTTGGGGGGTGTGCGGCACTGATTGTAGGACATTTATCCCATGCTCTTTAAGCGTGTTCAAGAATGCATCAGATTTGTACTCTCCCCCTGCGTCAGACATCCAGTTCTTAATGGTAGTATTGAACTGGTTCTTGACTAGGGCAAGGAAGTGTCTAAGCGCGTCAATGGCAGAGCCTTTGGTGCGCAAGAGCACTATCCAGGAGTGCGACGATAATCGTCTACAAAGCTGATGAAATACTTGTATTTGTGGTATGATACCACAGGGAAGCTCTTAGATCAGAATGGATCTTTCAAAAGGCTTCTTAGCACGCTTACTGGATGAAGGAAATGCCGTAGAAGGCATTTTCCCTTGTGCACATCCAGTGCATATGGGTGTTTCCTTATCATATGTGATAGGAGGGAATCCCTTTGTATGACGTGGTGCATGACTTAGTACATCCTTTGAAGGATGACCAAAGCGTCGATGCATTAAGTCATAGTCTACCTTGTAGACCGTCTCTATTGGTGTGGATTGGCGTTGACTGCCATTAGCCAATAGAGTGCGTCTCCAGGCATGCGTGGTACGCATTGTATGACTGGAAGGCGAACCTTCCTTAAGGAGAGAGAGAGATGGGAGGAGTTCCCATGTACTCTCATTCCTTGTTGTAGAAAGAGCCCTAGGGATAACAATCGTACAGTCAATTGCGGAATGTAATAGACTGGAAAGAGACGTGTTATACGCTCTTTTGTTATCCCTTGCATAGTGACTTTGTGCGCAAGCAAGACTGCGCCTCTACCTTTAACTGAAATGGAGGAGTTTGCAGTAAATACTGCAAAGTCACTCATTTCTTCGTAGTTAAGGAAGTCACTTAATGCATGAGTGAAATGGAGACTTGCTCCAGAGTCCAGTATCCAGCCGCTATCATTTGTGGCCCTAATCTTACATTTGGCACAACTAATGCGGTTACAGGTACAACTGTACTTATTAAGTACAGTACGATCCCCATCAGTCAAAGCGATACAAGCTGAGGGGCTGTAAGCATGGTTGGATGCAAGAATAGGTGGAAGGACGTACTCTCCCATCATATCGTCAGGATTTCCACGATCCTGAATGATATCATTGGTGCCAGCTGCACCAGCAACGAACTGTGCCCAGTCCATCCCATCGTCTTCCATCAGGGAGACGACATCATCGTCTGCTCGCACAGGAGAGCAGGATTGGTACTCCGTGTAGGGATGTGCCACATACTCTGCATCTCGCTGCCGTTCAAGTTCCCCCAGATCTGTTCATTAGATCGTGGCTGAGAACTGAAGGGTGGTGCACTCACTGTGCGGACCGGAGTAGTGGAACGCGGCGGTGTGTTGCTTGGCGTGGAGGCGAGGGAAGTGTCTGGGCTGTACTCCTCAATGGTAAAGAGCGAACCAGAGGGAGTAGGAGCGCGCTCAGGAAGGTCATCGTCTTCCTGATAGATTGGTCCAGGGTCAAGCGACTAGGACCAGCCATCATTCTGCCTCCAATCCGCTGCTGGAGCGGGATTGGATCCGGATTGGCGGGCAGAGTGATGCGCTGCTCAAGTGTCTTTAGGATGCGCTGTGTAGCTGGCTGTCCAATGTTAGCAGCGAGTGTCATCGCGCTTGCAAAGGACAGATAGAAAGTCTTAGCCACTTCGTTCCGCTGGACGAAGGGCTGTGTGGATTCTACTGTGCGCGTGTCAATCCCAGAGGGACTGATTGCAGCAACAGTAGCAAAGGCAGGGGAGGGAAGCGCAGCGACATTGGCCAGATGGACATGTTTGCGCTGCTTGCCCTTGCGTCCTGCACATGTGCCACGAGTGACTTTGTCTTGCTTAGGGACTTGTGGCCTTGTGGCGCTTTCCCTTTGTATGATGAGGAGGATTGGTGGTCGAGTTGCTGGTGGAATGAAGGGGGTCCCTTCCGTCGCTTTACCGCGGAGAGCTTCTGTGCTTGGGCAGAAGTAGGGTGATTTGCGCTGCTTTCTTCCCATTGGCAGCATCCCACTGCGATAGGCAGAAGTTCTTGACGACTGAGATGGCGAGGTTGGAGATTGTAGCTCCAACTAGGATAAGGGGAATGGTGTGAGACCATTGCGCAGGCAGCGCATTGAGGAGCATCATCGCCTGAATGGTTGGAGGAATCTTGACATTGATAGCGTCAAGGCGGTCATAGATTCCTTGCAGATATTCAATCTGCGGGGAAGGATGGCGAGAGGGATCAATGCGGAAGTTGGATGCAAGGTGGTATTGCTGGTAAGCATAGGAAGGGGAGGATCCGGCATACTGGTCTTTGAGATATTCCCAAATCTCGGAGCGTCTTTCCTTCCCATCGCATCCTGAAGGGACGGTGTCATGCGGAGCAGGAGGTTACCAACAGCAAGATCGTTGGTAGCGTTCCATTCCTCGCGAGCAGCTACAATGTTCGTGGAGGATCAGGGATGTCAGCCCCAGCAGCCTGTGCAGCTGCAACAGCAGGGTCGACCAGAAAGGTGTCAAGGTGGGCAGTAATCCGCCAGAGTTTCTGTGTCTTGAGGAAGGGTTCCATGGCACGAACCCATTTGGCATAGTTAGTGCCATCCAAGACAGGGACCAGAGATACAAGAGCAGAGGACATTGCTGGAGGTAGATTTGATGTGAGAAAGGCGTCTGGAAGAGTAATCAGCATTTTGACTATGCGAGTGAGAACTCAGAAAAAGAATCGCGCTTTCTCTCCAGGTCCTGCTCAAGCTACACTGTTGCCAACAGTGAGCGGGATGTAAACTCTGTGACTGGTTGCATAGTGCGGCCTTGAATCAATGCAGTTTGCATGGTATTGTTGCGAAAATGATTACGTGACAATCCCGCACAAATTGCAAGAATTAGAAGGCGCATAGAGATGTCTCAAGAAGACCTCTTCGCCGCTTTCAGGCGTAACCTTCATAGTGTATTGATCACTGTGCAGGTCCCGCCTGGAAGACGGATCAAGGGGACTCCTTGAGTCATCCCTCACTACTACACTGTGGGCAAACACATCCCTCATGACCATAGTGGTGCGCAAGTCTGGAGGTTTTGTCAAGACTAGCGGGCCAATGTGTCCATGCGCGATATGTTCCCAAAGAGTAGCAATGAGGGGAACCATCGCGTGGAGGAGGATCTAGCAACTCCAATCTGCTGGCCATGAAGGTGAAAGGGTTACGCAGTGAGTGCTTCACCAAGTAGCCAGTTCAGCTTCAAGGCGAGGAGAGAGAAATTGCAAGGGCCTTCTACAGGCGATGGTTCTCTCTATCACTGCAAACAGCGTCTGATAATGAGTGTCATTGACAATGTCATTATCAGAATGTCTATGCTGCGTTGTTTGCCAGCGTAGCCTAGGCATTCTGGTAATGGCTACTGGCAACGACGCGCATTAGAGACATAAGAGTCTTTGGGGAATGCTCATGATGGTGTACTGGTCTAGTACACCATGACAAGCGTTCTCCAGCTTGCTTGCTTGTCAGTTGCTGACGAGACTCACAGCGAAGCACCTCTGATGGTTGTGTTGACAAACATCAGCAGTACTTTGCTGTGTAATCTTCGTCAACATCTGACAACCATCAAAGAGGGAGGCATCCCATGCAGCCTAGGCGTGCACATGTGCGGCTTAGAGGTTCTCTTCATCATGATTGACGAAGAGAAACACTAACCTGCACAAATGAATGCAGCAGGACAGCTTGATGCTGTGCACAACAGTGTGCAGCCATGAAGGCGCATATTGCAGCCATTGAAGGCGCAAAGAGCAGAGGCAGCTCGCAAGAGCGCCATGGGCAACCAGGGCCCATAACCTGTTGAGCAGCACATAGTGCGCATACAACCAGGGAGTAAGAGACTCACTTATACAGCGACAAGTAGAAGTCAGAGTACTAAGGATTAGTGCTACTACCAAGGAGCTTATATACACGAAGGACAGGAGTGACTGGTCACTATGTGACAGTAAACTAATAACCGTAAAGGAGTGTCCTTGTAAATCCCATAAGGGGATTGCTCTATTCAACTAGGGCGTGGTATAGAGCCCCTAACCGGATGCGCGGCTATGCCGGCTTGTGTGTTTCCGGTTCAACAACGACATCATGGGCACATGGCCCAGCGGGCAGCACACACAGCAGCAGCCGCCTTCGCCAGCGCTGCGTGACGACCAGCGGAAGCAAGATGCACACGGCATGCCCATGGCCTGGCAGTGGCATGCATACAACAACAGGAGACGAGAGCGCACACCGCACCAGTCTGCGCGCGCAAGACCACGGGCACATGGCCCGGCAGGTGGTACGCACAGCAGCAGCAGCAGCCTTTGCAGGTGCTGCGCGATGACTGGAGGAGTGAGAGCGTACATGGTGCGTGGGTGAGATTGCGTGGGCATGGTACACACATTTTATCATTATTATACTTGTATTAGCTAGGTTTCCCTACATAGAACAAATTCTATCTAGAGTGCATGCATGGCCCTGTGACGGCACACGCAGCAATAGTGATGGCGGGTGCTGCATGGCAAGTGGTGGAGGATGTGTGCGCATCATGCATGCACGAGATCGCAAGCGTGTGGCCCAGCGGCAGCACGCACAGCAGCAGCAGCAGACACCCCCAGGCCACAACAAGCGGCGGAGGTGAAAGTGCATGCGGCCAGCAGCAGCACGCACAGCGGTGGTGGCAACGGATATTGCTTACATCATACAGCCTGTCATTGTGCACTCAGACTTATATCACCTTTATGGACTTGGCAGCTTCTTACTTCTTAGTAGCCACTTGGTTTATTGTTATTTATTGACTTCATCCCTTGGTGTTCTTAACTTTGTCTTAGTGCTATATTTCTAAGTTCAATTTAAGTCAACAATCTGTCTTAACAGACTTAGTTGCCTTAATGGCAAAATTAAGGCCATCAAGCAAAATTAAGCACTTTTGAGTCTTGCTGATGACTCCTCCACCTCCACCTCCTACTCCACCTCCACCTCCACCTCCTACTCCACCTCCACCTCCACCACCACCACCTCCTCCTCCTCCTCCTCCTCCTCCTCATCATCATCACCACCTTATCATAACTACCGTGTCACCATCACCACTGCCGGCTACGTCACCACCACCACATCACCACGCAGGAGTTCACCTCCTAGCCAACAGGTATGTGTATGTTCTTATTTTTATTTTTTTATGTAGGGCTAATGTGGCTGTCAAACAATGGCCAAGAGGGCTCCCAAAGACAGAGGGGGCGACAACCAGCCCATGACAACAACAATGATGGTGACACCGTGGTGACTGTGACACCACAATGACGACCGTGACACCGTGATGACCACGACGACCACTGCGACGACCATGACTACAACCACCACAACCATGACTGCAATGACCGCAACCATGACCATGACCACGACCACTGTGACACTGCGACAGTGACCACGACCACCACGACACTGCGATGACCACGACCACTGCAACACCACGACAGTGACCATGGCCATGACCACCACAACACTGTGACCACAGCCACGACCACCGCAACATCGACCACAACCACAACCACAACCACTGCGACACCACAACAGCGACCACGGCCACGACCACCGTGACCACGACCACGGCCACCGCGACACCACGACCATGGCCACCGCGACACCGCGACCACAACCATGGCCACCACGACCACAACCATGATGGTGCGGCTGCTGTCATGCCAATAACAGTGCTGCTGTGCCATATGTTTATTAGGTTAATTATTTATTATACCTGTAAAATAGAGTAGTAACAATATAATGTGAATTTTGAGCCTCTTAAATGTGTGTAAATGCTAATTAAAACAGGCTTAAAAGTGTCTTAGCCACTACTTAAAAAGTTTAAGTTCACACAGCCATGAAAATTTAAGGCATCACAAGGCTGCTAAGTGGTAAATTAAGAGAATGATGTCTTAATTAAGAGGTGACCTTGCTTAATCAGTCTTAGGAAAAATTGGTCTTAAATTGGTCTTAGAAAAAATTTAAGGCCAATTAAGACCCATCAAGCACTTTTTGGTTTACCTGATGCTTGATGACTGGAGTCACTGGACAAAGCACGCACGCGGAGTTGGCGTCGGCAGCACAGGTGGGCCCTACTTGGATGAGACAGATGAAGACGGGATGGAGACCGAGAGTGAGATGGAAGAGGAGGACATGGACATTGATGCTCTTGCTGCACACGTCATGATTGTCTTCGAGGGTGGTCATCCTTGGCCTTGCGCAGCGGCAGCAGTGCCTCCTCAGAGTCCTCACTCGCCTGCTCCTTCTCCACGTTCCACCCAGTCGCATCCACCTTCAGACAGCCTTCTTCCACAACGTCTTGAGTCTTGACGTCAGCATGCATCTGGCGATCTGCTGAGGTCCTCCAGGGGAGCTCAGGAGGAAGACATATGATGTGTGCTTCCCAGGGAGAGGTGGAGTGCCTGTGCGAGCAGTGAGGGGTTGTGCATCTGTGTGAGGAGGGGAGGCCTGAAGCACACACCTGTGTACAGCGCATAGCATCGTCCTTGGCCTTGCGCAGCGCCTCCTCAGAGTCCTCACTCACCCTGAGTCACCCACTCCTTCTCTGTGTTCCACCTGGTCACATCCACCTTCAGATGGCCTTCTTCCACAGCATCTTGTCAGTCTTGAGTCTCGACGTCAGTGTGCATCTGGCAATCAGCCCAATTCCACAGAGGTCCTCCAGGGGAGCTTGCGCATCTGTGTCACACTGTGAGGAGGGTCAGTGAGAGCACAGAGTGCGAAAGTGCGAATCTGTGTGATGTTGCAGCTGCTGGTGATACACCAGCCACTGGGCATGTTCGGTCCAGTAACTCCAGTGAGTCCAGTTGAACCAGTTACCAGTAACCAGTTCACCTGAGTTCAGAGTCGCTGCTCAGTCGCATTACAACTCCCATGCGAGCTGTGAGCAGTTGTGTGTCTGTGTGAGGAGGATCAGTGAGAAAATAAGAGCACGGGTGAAAGGGAGGTGTTGGGTTGCAAGTCGGGCAACTTGCGACGCAGCAACGGTGGGAAGGCAGGAGGACATGTTGACCTTGTCCCGTTCATCGTGCTGATGCACCTCGTGATGGATTTGGGCTGCCCTCACACCATCAAAGGGTCCTAGTTGCTCGTTTTCAGCACCCCGGTGGGTCTTCGCATTGGAGAAGTCTGCCTGCCATCACATGTGCTACAAGGCCGCGGCTCTAGCCGAGCTGAGCTGGCGCCGGCTGTCCCTGGGGTCTCTGTCTCGGCCCAGCCTTTTTGAAAGCTTTGGCCCCCTCAAGCCGGGCCGGAGCCGGGGTTCTTGGGCCAAGCCGGGCCAGCACATCACTAATAACTCCACTGACACCGATGCAGAGGACGACACTAGAATACAGTAAAGCAAGTGACTCGCATGATTGTATTGTATTACTGTACACGTTTCGCAATCCAGTATCTCCTGTGCCGTGTCTTTCACCCCGTCAACATTCGAGGGTATGACATGCACAGTACGTCCACCTGCTATACCCGCGTGTCGCTGTGGGGGCCATGAGTCCAGCAAATGGATACGCGCAGCCACGGAGCCTCAGGCATAAAATTCAGGAAAAATCAGCATCACCCTCTGACACCTCGACGTATCTACTCATGTCCTAACAGGTTGTTGGCCATCTTTTACCGCACATCAAAGAGAAAAATATCTCATCCAAATAAACCATACTATGGACGGCGCGCATACAGTAGGCCATATGGCATGACCAGTGGATGAGGTTGGTGGAAGACATCTAAGGGAGTGTGCAGGGCCCGCGGTGGTGTGCTGCATGAGACAGCTTCTATCCACGCCTAAGTATCGGAGCTGGCAGTCCCAGACGGCAAATCGATCCGAAAAACAGATGAGGACGCAGGCAGGTCACCCACTTACAGCTATTTCGAAAATTGTAGACGTCTCTGAAAAAAATCACTTGTGGAGCTGTGGTGCCAGCCAAACAAAGCCAAGCCAAACAAAGCCAATTTGGGTAAGAGCCGACCACAGCCTGTCGTAGAGGGCCTTCCGTCCCTGCCATGCTCCCTTGTTACGATCTCCCTTAAGGGCTAGGCGGACCGCCTCTCTTTACCTTTTCTGTACGATACCTAGCCCGCGTCTCACTCTATGTTCTGGACTTAACGGCAGTGACTCATTGCGCTCCACTGGATGTGGAGCACATACTATACTTAGCCCTGACTCGATCGTGACTCACCCCGCTCCACAGTAGCCTGTGGGGCTGGTACTATACTTAGCGGACTGCTCCACTACCTTCGTTATGACTCGGTAGTAGTAGCACGTGACTCCCCTGTATCAGGCCTATATAAGGGCCTTAGTTTGCGTAGAGTCAAGCCCTAAGCTTGACTTTGTTCCAATTCGACTTTGTCTTGCCTCTTCACCTGAGCTCACCGCTCTAAGTCATCGCCCCACTTGAACTTGCCGCTTCAAGTCGCCTTAAGGCTTCATCGCTCAGCAAGGCACTGCTTCGCTCTCACGCCTCTCTAAGTTGGCTGTAACGACTTAGCTCTGGGTATTCGCACCAAGTCACGTGCGCGCCCTACTCCGAAGAGACTTAGCTTCACTCTCGCGTCGACGTGACCACCGGAAGTGTCACGCTCAGGACCACGTGCTCGCTGCTCTCGCACGTGTTCACTCTTGCCCACGCCCAAGTCGCACAAGTCGTGCTCACGGCCCGTCGAGCCGTAACATCCTACAAGGACATTCAGCACATGCCTATAGCGCAACAAAAGGAATGGAAGACTGCCTGTCACGAAGAGCTAGACTCACTTCATGCACGACATGTCTTTGAGCTAGTAGATCCTCCGCATGGGAGGAAGATCATCAAAAACCGATGGGTCTTTGATGTTAAGCAAGATGGACACAAGAAGGCCCGGCTCATAGCCAAAGGGTTTTCTCAGGTTGAAGGCATTGACTACAACGAGATATTCTCTCCCGTTGTATGATATGAAACCATCCGCCTAATGTTAGCACTGGCAGCGCTACAAGATTGGCATATCACTGGGCTGGACGTTAAAACTGCCTTCCTCTATGGAAAGCTCGATGAAGAGCTATTCATGGAACAGCCTGAGGGCTTCATTAAACCTGGCCAAGAACGCAAAGTCCTGCGTCTTAAGCGCGCCATATATGGTCTCAAACAAGCTGCTCTACAATGGTGGAAAGCGCTTGATGAGTCCATGGCTGCCCTAGGCTTTACACGCCTACTCTCTGACTCAGGAGTGTTTGTCTATATGTCTAAAGGCAAACACCCAGTCATTGCAATCGTCTATGTAGACGATGCACTGTTCATGGGAAAAGAACTTTCCCAAGTGAACAAACTCAAGTCTGCATTCATGCAAGCATGGGAATGCCGTGACTTAGGCAACGTCAAGGAGTTCTTGTGCATGCGCATTAGACGCAAGAATAAGCGTATCTACTTAGATCAGACCGCTTATCTTGCTAAAGTGCTGCAACGCTTTGGAATGACCAATGCAAAAGCTGCGGACACTCCACTCCCAATGGGCTATATACCAACACCCAATAACGAGCCTGTCAATGACGCCATTCGCCATAAGTTCCAGCAAGTGATCGGCTCACTCCTGTACATAATGTTAGGCACACGCCCTGACATAGCGTACGCAGTGACTAAGCTTTCACAGTATAGCGCAAACCCCTCTCAAGACCATTTAAACAGAGCGCTGTATATCTGCCGCTACTTAGTTGGTACATCCAACTATGCTATGGTCTATGATGGAGTGAACGGCAAAGGCTTTCAAGCCTACACTGATTCAGATTGGGGAAGCAATACTGAGAATCGCCATTCCACTACTGGATACATGATAAGTCTTGCAAGCGCAGTCTTTACCTGGAATTCCAGAGCTCAGAAGACTGTCGCACTCTCATCCACTGAAGCGGAATATATGTCCTTGTCTGATACAAGTAGACAGGTTGTCTGGGTCCGTTCTCTCCTTGAGGAGATCGGATTTACCATCAAACCTATTCCACTCAATGGAGACAACCAAGGAGCCATATTCATGGCCTCTAATCCTGTCCAAGAGCATCGTATCAAACACATTGATATACACTACCACTATATTCGTCAAGTGGTAAAGGACGGGAAGGTTAAACTCCAATTTGTGGATGGAGATAAAAATCCCGCAGACATGTTCACTAAGAATCTAGGACGCACTAGATTCCATGAACTTAGGGGTCAACTTGGGCTTGAGTTTTACTCGCCTAAGAATGCTTAGTGCACCTATGCAGTGCAATCTCTATGCGCCATCTTTGGCACACGCTGCAATGCTCAGGACACGAACTTCATCTTCCCTGAAGCACTAGAATCCATGAGGACTCCTATTACGCTCTTACACAATGAGACGGACGCGTTTCAGCTTGCACAAGCGTATATAGTCCACGTGCGAAACTAGCCTCCAGGATTGGTATGCAGGCATCTGCGGCGAATACACGGTTGCGCAACCTACAAGTCCTGAAGATGCAGGAGATGCACTCTAACACAGAGACTGTCACGAATCCCTGACTTCCGTCAGATGTGCGATGCTCTCGCCACACACATGACCCTTGTTTCCCTGATCAAGAAACTGATGGGTGCATGTTCCTTGGCTTCCAGAGCAGTCTCACATGCGCCACTTAACGTGCTGGATTCCCTATGCACGGAAGGTCTGGACCTCTGTACTCACATCACAGAGAGTCAAAGATCTCCCACACATGCCATGCCTTTCCTTCCTATTGGAAAAGATCTGGCGCATAAAGTCCAAACAGCACTTGCGCATCAAATGCTTCTCTGACCAGCTCTGTTATTACAGTACACTTAGCAAGGGGGAGTGTTGAACCGGAAACACACAAGCCGGCATAGCCGCGCATCCGGTTAGGGGCTCTATACCACGCCCTAGTTGAATAGAGCAATCCCCTTATGGGATTTACAAGGACACTCCTTTACGGTTATTAGTTTACTGTCACATAGTGACCAGTCACTCCTGTCCTTCGTGTATATAAGCTCCTTGGTAGTAGCACTAATCCTTAGTACTCTGACTTCTACTTGTCGCTGTATAAGTGAGTCTCTTACTCCCTGGTTGTATGCGCACTATGTGCTGCTCAACAGTCGTGTGCGCCATGTGCGCTCTTGCCTCCATCACTCGGTCGCACAGTGCCTGCTTCTGCTGCTGCTGCTGTTGCTGTGCATACCATCGCTGGGCCACACACCTTGCCTCTGCTGGTCGTCACGCAACGCCTGCTGCTGCTGCTGCATGTGAGGCAGTGTAAGGGAGATGCGAGCGCACCATATATCTGTATCCGCAGCCGTCGCTGTGGATCTCAGCCCATTGTGCGTTGCCGTGGTGGCACGAGGAGGCAGCTGTGCCCCTCTGGAGTGGTCGAGCCATTGCAGCTGCCGCCGCCACTGCTTCATTCGCATGGGCCTGGGCCCAAGATTGTTGATTACCTGAAACACATAGTCAGCATATAACACTAACTATATATACTTACTTTGTGCTTGTACTGTATTTTCCTAAGACAAGTAAAACCTAAGACAAGTGAATACTGTTAGTGACATGGAGGAAAAGAGAGCGGTGTGGTACATAATCACATAACTGAAGCCACGAAATGGACTTGACAAATTTTTTTCATGAGTAACAACAAACAGACACAAACACAAAAAAAATAATCAAACATGAACAAGTCAACTGCCCATCACGCCACACCAACACACAAATGTAAAGTGAGTACTGCAACAACCCTTCATAGCTAATGATTCTTTATTCTACAGGTACTGTTGTGCCCACAGCCCTGGGGTAGGCCCCGCCGTCTAGCCCCTGCATGCACATCCACATCGTTTGCCACGATTGTGGCCCCCATTCCCTGGGACAAACAGGTGCCGGGGGTGAACAACGAACAACAAACAGAACGAGGGCAAGGTGAGTATGAATATCACCACCACCTCATACTGGCCATGTCACCATCTCTACCCCCACCATCAGGTCCCTCCTTGTCACCACCACCCTTGTACCAACCACATCGCCACCACCGCCTCTTCGTCATCATCACCACCTTGTTGTCGTCACCACCACCACCTCATACCAGCCACGCCACACCAGCGTTTCACCTCCTGAGCAAAGACAGGGACAACATGAGCTCGGGAAGCATTGTCTCCCGAGCTCACAGGTATGTCCCCTTTCCCTGCCAAGTCTTTTATGTATTTAGCCACTTAATCTACAGGAATTGATGACAATGGCAGCAGCACCAATGGCGATGGGGGCACGACCAACAACGATGATGGCGACACCATGACCACCACAACCACAACCACAACCACCGCGACACCGCGACGATGACCATGATAACTGCAACACTGCGACCGCCACACGACCACGATCACGACCACCGCAACCCTGCGACCACCACTGCGACTACGACTACAACCACCACAGCCACCACTGCGACACCACAACGACAATGACCACCGCGACCACTGTGACACCACGACAACCGTGACAACCACGACACCGCAACGACCGCAACGACCACAACACCGCGACAATGATGACCACTGCGACACTGCAACAATGACAACAACACCACAACAACAACACCACAACAACAACACCACAACAACAACACCACAACAACAACACCACAACAACAACACCACAACAACAACACCACAACAACAACACCACAACAACAACACCACAACAACAACACCACAACAACAACACCACAACAACAACACCACAACAACAACACCACAACAACAACACCACGACCACGACCGTGACAGCACCACTGCTGTCACGCTATCCACAGCTGCTGCTGTGCCAGCATCGTCGCTGTGGGCCAATGACTACCATATTTTTATTAGGTTAATTAATTATTATACATTCTCCTGTAAAATAAAGTAGTAAACAATACATGATGAATTTTGAGCCTCTTAAATGTGTGTAAATGTTTATTAAAGCAGGCTTAAAATTGTCTTAGCCATTACTTAAAAAGCTTAAGTTCACACAGCCATGAAAATTTAAGGCATCACAAGGTTGCTAAGTGGTAAATTAAGAGAATGATGTCTTAATTAAGAGGTGACCTTGCTTAATCAGTCTTAGGAAAAATTGGTCTTAAATTGGTCTTAGAAAAAATTTAAGGCCAATTAAGATCCATTAAGCACTTTTTGGTTTACCTGATGGCCCTTGGCAAGGGCTGAGAAAGAGGGCTGCAGGGCCTCAGAGAAGTGAGGGAAGGCAGTGGTAAGCTGTTGGGCCGTTGTGTTAGCATTGCCCCATATGACCAGGTTTCCCTTGGCAGTCCACCTTGCGGCAGACGCTCGGACCTGGGTGGCATTAGTGCGTTCTAGTGCGGCATTGATAGTGGCACAGATATCTGAGGGCACAGGCCTCCGGTTGTTAGGCCAGGTGTAGGCAGCAGCCTCCACCACAACGCTGGGGCGCTGTGGTGTGGCAGCCATTGCTGCATATGAGGAGGTAGGGGCAGGGCCTTTGACAGAAGCTGTCGCAGGATTGGCTGTCTGGGAAGGGGGGGAAGGCTTTGATTTAAGTTCCTTCCTGACCTCAGTGGTGGCTTTGGCCAGGTTGGCGAGCGTGTTCTCCAGGCTTGTGAGGCATATCTGGAGGGCAGTAAGTTCTTTGACGGGGGCTGTGTTAACATTGGTGCCCTTTGGGAGAAGGGACTGAGCAAGAGGGTCGTGTAGGAAGAGGTTTAGAAGGTGGGCAGTTGCCTGTGTGAACTCGTCTGGTTGGGCGAGCTTTGCAGGGTGCATGGACTTGAGATACGCTAGGCCAAGGCCTAGTATGGACCCCAGGGAGTCATGGTTTGGAGGGAATGCATTGTGAAGTTGCTCCCCTGGGTGGGGGAGGAATGTAGGGAGAAGGATCGTCTGTGTTGCAGGCATGATGGCAGTGATGGTTCAGGAGCTGATGCCAAGCAAACCCGATAGAAGGGAAGGAAGACAGAGATCACATGATGAGGGAGTCACAGGACAAGTAGCACACCTCTCTCCACCGCTGCACCAGATGGTATCCCATGCTAGCCTTACTATTGACCCCTTCAGTGGCAGATTTTGATTTCTACCTCATGTAAGTTGCCTTTTCCCCCTGCCACCAACACCAATTCCTAACTTGCTGTTGGACTGGTCCAGCGGTAGGGACCGGGACTGCGTGGTTATGCATTGGCAAACTATGCATAAACTTTTCAACTTTTCAACTTATTTTGTACATTGCAAGTAAATAAGTGAAAAAGCAAAAAAGTTCACATTCATGATTGTACTGAAGTGGCTTTAAGTTAAAAAGTGGATAAAGTGTAAGGAGTTACACAGGTATTGGTAACACCACAGTTTTCCAGTCACGGTAGTCATGGGTGTGGGTGCAAGCCACTACCGCACCCTCACCCACGGTTTTACAGTTTTTTCTGACACCCTCGCCTCAAGGCCCTCAAGTACAAGTCAGGGAAATTTCCCCACCACCACCCCCCTCTCTCGCTCCAAATGTGAGACAGAGAGGGATTTTCATCTATCAATGCTGCCAACACCCTCACGAGAGGCGGCATTCCTCTCGTTTTTGAACCGTTGCCCCTCCCTCGCGACAAATGCAAGATAGAGAGGGTTCTGTCTGTTTTCCATCTGGCCAACCCCCACTCTTGCATCAGGTAAACCAAAAAGTGCTTAATGGATCTTAATTGGCCTTAAATTTTTTCTAAGACTAATTTAAGACCAATTTTTCCTAAGACTGATTAAGCAAGGTCACCTCTTAATTAAGACATCATTCTCTTAATTTACCACTTAGCAACCTTGTGATGCCTTAAATTTTCATGGCTGTGTGAACTTAAGCTTTTTAAGTAATGGCTAAGACAATGTTAAGCCTGCTTTAATAAACATTTACACACATTTAAGAGGCTCAAAATTCATCATGTATTGTTTACTACTTTATTTTACAGGAGAATGTATAATAATTAATTAACCTAATAAAAATATGGTAGTCATTGGCCCGCAGCGACGATGCTGGCACAGCGGCGGCTGTGGATAGCGTGACAGCAGTGGTGCCGTCACGGTCGTGGTCGTGGTGTCGTTGTCATGGTGTCGTTGTCGTGGTGTCATTGTCGTTGTCGCGGTGTCGCGGTGGTCGTCGTTGTCGCGGTGTCGCGGTCGTCGCGGTCGTCGCGGTCGTCGCGGTGTCACGGTGGTCGCGGTGGTCGTCGTCGTCGTGGTGTCACGGTGGTGGCCGTGGTGGTCGTAGTCGTAGTCGCAGTGGTGGTCGCAGGGTTGCGGTGGTCGTGATCGTGGTCGTGTGGCGGTTGCAGTGTTGCGGTTATCGTGGTCATCGTCGTGGTGTCACGGTGGTCGTGGTCGTGGTCGTGGTGGTCGCGGTGTCACCATCATCGTCATTGGTCATGCCCCCATCGCCGTTGGTGCTGCTGCCGTCGTCATCAATTCCTGTAGATTAAGTGGCTAAATACATAAAAGACTTGGCAGGGAAAGGGGACATACCTGTGAGCTCGGGAGACAATGCTTCCCGAGCTCATGTTGCCCCTGTCTTTGCTCAGGAGGCGAAACGCCGGTGTGGCGTGGCCGGTATGAGGTGGTGGTGGTGACGACGACGAGGTGGTGACGACAATGAAGAGGCGGCGGCGGCGATGTGGTTGGTACAAGGGTGGTGGTGACGAGGAGGGACCTGATGGTGGGGGTAGAGATGGTGACGTGGCCAGTATGAGGTGGTGGTGATATTCATACTCACCTTGCCCTCGTTCTGTTTGTTGTTCGTTGTTCGCCCCCGGCACCTGTTCGTCCCAGGGAATGGGGGCCACGATCGTGGCAAACGACATGGATGTGCACGCAGGGGCTAGACGGTGATGCGGCGGGGCCTACCCCAGGGCTGTGGGCACAACAGTACCTGTAGAATAAAGAATCATTAGCTACGAAGGGTTGTTGCAGTACTCACTTTACATTTGTGTGTTGGTGTGGCATGACGGGCAGTTGACTTGTTCGTGTTCGATTATTTTTTTCGTGTTTGTGTCTGTTTGTTGTTACTCACGAAAAAAATTTGTCAAGTCCGTTTCGCGGCTTCAGTTATGTGATTATGTACCACACCGCTCTCTTTTCCTCCATGTCACTAACAGTATTCACTTGTCTTAGGTTTTACTTGTCTTAGGAAAATACAGTACAAGCACAAAGTAAGTATATATAGTTAGTGTTATATGCTGACTATGTGTTTCAGGTAATCAACAATCTTGGGCCCAGGCCCATGCGAATGAAGCGGCGGCGGCGGCGGCGGTGGTGGTGGCTGCGATGGCTCGACCACTCCAGAGGGGCACAGCCGCCTCCTCGTGCCACCGCGGCGATGCACAACGGGCTGAGATCCACAGCGACGGCTGCGGATACAGATATACGGTGCGCTCGCATCTCCCTTACACTGCCTCACACGCAGCAGCAGCAGCAGGCATTGTGCGACGACCAGCAGAGGCAAGGCGCGTGGCCCGGCGACGGTACGCACAGCAACAGCGGCAGCAGCAGAAGCAGGCGCTGCACGACCGAGTGACGGAGGCAAGAGCGCACACGGCGCGCACGACATCGCGGGCACATGGCCCGGTGGGCGGCACGCACAGCAGCAGCCGCCTTCGCCGGCGCTGCGCGACGACCAGCGGAAGCAAGATGCACACGGCACGCCCGTGGCCCGGCAGCGGCACGCATACAACAACAGGAGACGAGAGCGCACACCGCACCGGTCCGTGTGCGCGAGACCGCGGGCACATGGCCTGGCGGGCGGTACGCACAGCAGCAGCAGCAGCCTTTGCAGGTGCTGCGCGATGACTGGAGGAGCGAGAGCGTACATGGTGCGCGGGCGAGATTGCGTGGGCGTGGTACACGCATTTTATCATTATTATACTTGTATTAGCTAGGTTTCCCTACATAGAACAAATTCTATCTAGAGTGCATGCATGGCCCTGTGACGGCATGCGCAGCAATAGTGACGGCGGGTGCTGCGTGGTGAGTGGTGGAGGATGTGTGCGCATCATGCGCACATGAGATCGCGAGCGCGTGGCCCGGCGGCGGCACGCACAGCAGCAGCAGCAGACACCCCCGGGCCGCAACAAGCGGCGGAGGTGAAAGTGCATGTGGCCGGCAGCGGCACGCACAGCGGTGGTGGCATTGGCGGCGGCAGCAGCGGCGGCAATGGATATTGCTTACATCATACAGCCTGTCATTGTGCACTCAGACTTATATCACCTTTATGGACTTGGCAGCTTCTTACTTCTTAGTAGCCACTTGGTTTATTGTTATTTATTGACTTCATCCCTTGGTGTTCTTAACTTTGTCTTAGTGCTATATTTCTAAGTTCAATTTAAGTCAACAATCTGCCTTAACAGACTTAGTTGCCTTAATGGCAAAATTAAGGCCATCAAGCAAAATTAAGCACTTTTGAGTCTTGCTGATGCTTGCTGCAAACACGAGACCGATTTGAACAGAAGGGTTGGGCTCTAGCTATGTTTTTCTTTTTTTTGTAGTTTTCTTCCCTGCTAAAGTCTTTGACAATGATCATATCACCCACACGCCCCCACTGGCACATTCCCTGTGTGCCTGCACGCCGCCCGTGTGCCCGCACATCACTCACATGCACGCACGTCGCCCATGCCCAGTCGCCCACCACGCACCCCACCCGCATTTACACACACTGCCGAGACCACTCACGCAGCCCCTGTATGCCGGATTATGTTAATAAATACAATAGGATAAATATCTTGTACTTTATGTTTTATGAATAATACTATCTTTAGCCCCCTCCCCCCTCCCTCGCTTCAACTGTGAGTTGGAGGGGCTGGACCACGCTGCATACCGCCACGCAGCCACGATACCGCCATGCCGCCTCAAATCGCAGATTGCCTGCACACCTGCAACTCATGTGGGCGCACACACCCACATGCATGCCTGCCCGCATGCCCGCAGATCGCCTGCCCGCACACACGCACGCACACCAATAGAGTCATCTGAGAAGCCGCTCTTTCATGGCTCATCTGCGGCTGTGGCGATATACAAGGCTCGTGGGAATATTTCAGAGGAGAATGAGGATGGCTTTGGGGGTGGCATAGAGGAGGACATTGGGTGTGCATTGGTAATGATGCACGCGGAGCATATAGTACCAGGGCACCGATCTGCAGCTTGAGGGCTCAGAGTGAAGAGGTGCCCCAGAACTTCGTTGATAAGGTCTATCATGATTCTCTGAAAATGGCCTGCATGCTACTTTCCAACTTTCGGCTTGTTTTGGCTTTTCCACAACTTTTTTCTGCTTAATTACTTTCCGGCAACATGACCAAGCAAGCTTTTGGTTGAATCTAGGTTCCTTTTCAACTTACGGACTTTTCATACTTTTTCAGCTCGTATGAGCTAGTACGAGCTAGTACAAGCTCGTACAAGTCAAAAAAAGTTATATGCAGGTTTGCCGATGTGGTACAGTTAGGCTACTACAGTATGTACACCACCCTGATACATAACCCACCATGCTCTTGGCACATGCCACAGAGCGCCTGACAGATGTCCCCACTGAGCAATTCCCGCTTTCTCATCTCGGTCAGGTCCCTCCCGTTCTTTGTCTGCTTTGTACACCACAACGCCCGCTGCCGGTACGGGCTACTTCATGAAAAATCCAATACCACGACGAGGACGTGCCTGCCGTGGTGTGCCTGTACAGTACATGTGGCGCGCGATGACAGGTGACTGAAGTAGGCGCAAAAGCACTACTATCCCCTACCATCATTCCGTGATCGACCTCCATTTCGGCAGTCACGAATTGTCATGAATTGTCACAGTTTGTCACATCTGCCGAATTCTCTCTCCGCCTATGGGTGCCGAAGTGCTCACTCAAAGTGAAGTGTACGGGGGAATAAGATATGAAGAGTATAGTCCTATGTACTGTATCGATGTGAGTAGTCCTAATTAGAAGGCATTCCATGCCAGTGAGGCATAACTATTGTAAGCGAAGTAATTTGTAGTAGTAAAAACTCGGGAAACTCGAGGGCAGCTCTAGTGGGCGCAGAAGGATATGATGATGGAGATGGTTGTTGTTGCTGATCTGGCACAGTCATGGAACGCTTTTCTGAACTGCTGAAAAGTGCAGTGAATCGCGGGTCATTCATGTGTGAGGCGGCGTGAGGGGTTTTCTGCGAGGTCTTTGATTTCCTTGGTGAGTTCTGCAATCGTGCCCTCCATTGATAGTGAGAGCGCACCAGCAAGTGTAACGAGGTCGTCTTCGCGTGTGGCACGATGGGAGTGATGTATACTGTTTCATCGCCATTGGAAGTGAACGATGGGGTCACGTTTGTCCCATTTACAGGACTTGAAGGTCACGCCCGTACGGATAGTATGAGCGCGAACCCTTCAGAGATGCTGTTTCTGGCTGGCTCTGGCTCTGAGACTGAGACTGGGACGAGACGCTGGGCAGTGCTGTTTGTAGGTTGGAAGGGTGCGTCTGCTGACGGCCCATCAGTCAACACTGGATTGACTGCGTGGCCTTCCGTTGCCTGCCTGTTGACCTCTTTCCCTTCTCGCCAATTGTAATCGGCCATCAACCAGGCACAGTCGCTGAGAGTCTGACAAGAAACCCGTTTTGAAGTAACTTTAGTCAGAGGGTTTCAATTTCAAGTTTACTGACATTGTGAGCCTTCGTAGCTGTAGATACGGTCTTGTGAGTCCCATTGGCAAGGTCAGATCTGGCTAGCTGTCACTGTGGGCATTTCCCAATGTAATCCAATTCAGTCGGCAAAATCCTGAAATCTGATTGGTCAGACTTTGAGAACTGAATTGGATTACATTGGGAAATGCCCACAGTGTGTAGGCAGCTCTCGTACGCCGGGTCAGTGCTGGAAGCCAGCCATCCATCGGCCCCGACGACACGCACTGCGACTATATTCATCCAATGGGAACCACCTGATCAGTGAGGAAGTCCAAACTCCGCTTCGGCAGAGCCTTCGGCATGTGACAACCAACGTGACTTTGAAGACGAACTTGAACCCGCCGGACCACCAAAAAATGAGATCTCCACATTTTCCCTATCGATTTTGTTCGTTCAAGTTCAGGCATGTGCATATAGCCTAAAAACTAACAGACGATGTCGTAGAAATGAATTTGAGCCCAGTAGAACCAAAGTACCGAAATGTAGGTCGATCACGGAATGATGGTAGGGGATAGTACATTGGTTTTGCCTGTGCGGCACGGAAGTGAGGGACCATTCATGGTGAGCACGGGGTATAATTCATCCGATGGTTCACGATGGTGTGAACAGGCACGGCTAGGAGTCTCGGGGTTGCAGACGGGGGTGAAGAGCTGTGAGAGCGAGGTGCGTGGCGAAAGGTCGACCCTACAGGTACTTATGACATCAGAATCCTTGTACCATTTTCTGTATTTGTGTCCGCGATGATACACATATAGCTACTCATCTATCGCATCACCGGACCAGCTAAACTCCCTCTCAGCTGTAGACATACGACTTTTGGCAGCCATTGACATATCTCAGCGAGCCGCCGTGAAGATCCACTGACATTATGATCGAAATTCGAATAGCTAACGATTCACAACTGGAGGAATGGACAATGCCTGACTACCGATAGCCGTAAAAACATGAAAAACGCGCTGCGTGTCCATGCTTCCAATACTCAACCTCAAGTCGCACAAGGCCTGGCCGGACGGTGTCATCATTAAATGAGGGAGTGTTGACCGCAAGCTGAAAACCGTCTTCCTTGAGTCTGGCTGGGATGTGAAAGATTTGGGCAAACGTCCTGACTCATAGCACGTAGTGTGTACGGCCTGACCTGCCGACCCCGGACGATCTGGTCCCGTCCTGGAGTATTAATCATAATTCCAGCGAGAGTGATGACGATACCGCACTGGTCGTACGTCCTTGACCGTCCCAAAGTCACGGACTTCGTTCCCAGGCCATATTTTCTGTCACATCTTCCGACCTTCTCTACTCCCTCTCTCACTTCTTCTCTCGTCTCACCTACATATTACTCTCGGGGTGGCAGTCATGTCAGAGCTACGCCAGTCTGAGGACGCACCTGGGGAAGGAACTTCGTCGAAGCGATGGTCTCATTCGTTTACCGATCGGCCGTGAGCAAGCCGTGCTGGGCGTTAGCATTTCCGCTCCATCCCCCGTCCCTCGTCCTGCGTGTCTTCATGATCGTTGCGGGGTCATGTTCAGTGCGGGCCATGCTGGTAATCATCGACATTACAAGTTTAATGCTCGAAGCACAGCTTGACCCTGCGGTTCGAGTCTTCTAACAGAGGAAGAATCCATTTCCGTTATTGAAGCGAGGTATGCATGAACGGACTCTCACATGGGGAGTTAACATGATACTATTCGGACTGGGCCCCCGACACGCTGTATGGTTTACATTGCAGTTCAAGAATGGATTGGGCATGGTGGCATCTTACTGGTCTAGAAGAGCTTAGATCCTGTGCGATTTCGAGACCCCGAGTACAGCCTCTTACTCGAGTAGTACCCTCTGATAGTGATTACATCAGCAACAGCGACCATATTTCTCATCCAGAGTGAGGGTGTTGTGTATATGCCCCTCTGCTGTAAGGTAAAACAAAATTAAGAGAAATACAGGTGTACTTAGTGATGAGTTGGCGGGAAAATAGTCTCTTGTAAATATATTGCTCATCACCTGCCACTTGCAACAGGTGGCGTGACGCTCTCGTGATCTCCACAAGCTCAACGCCAGAGGCGCTATTTGAATTGCCAGTCGTGAAAAGAGTGTATGATTGAGAAGGGGTACCCGCGAGCTAATTGACAATGGGGTGTCTGAAAGTGTATATCCCCCGAAGAGCGAGATAGAGATGGGGGAAGATGCTGTGACTTGGCACAGACAAGGAGGGAATTATTGGATATCACGGACGGGGTCGACTGTGCCGAAACATACGTACGAGGCGCCTCGTCAGCCTCGACGTTGCAAATTGACAGGGTATCAGTAGAGGCTTTAGATGCCACCATAGCCGTCCTCCACGTTGAAGTGCGCACGAGGAGCGCACGCGTGAGTTCAAGGGAATAGAACAGAAACGTCCTTACCAGACCGAGACGGACAGGACGACAGGCGAAGACGTAAAAGGAGCTCTGCGATGGCGGAGACATAGCGAAGGCGTCAATCGAGGAGGCGGCTGTGACCGAGACCAAGGCGGAGAGAGAGCGAGAGAGAGCGAGGAGAGGAGACGGCGGGGGAAAGGAAGAGTGAATCATGTCGTTCAATCAGGAGCACGCGTCGGCACGGTAGCCCGAGCTGATGCGTCGAGAATTAAAGAGTCTGAAACAAAAAGAGGAGGAAAAGGGAGATCACGCAGAGACGTTCGAGAACAGAAGGCGAGTTGATAGTACTGAACTGCCCTTACATCAGGGCTTCCATCGTACTTATATGCATGCGTGCGGGCCAATACTTGGTCGCAATTCGGCCGATACTAGAGCTGTTTGATATAGAAAAGGAGGGAAGTCTGTTTGGTAGCGTAGGGGTCGAAGTAGGCTGACAGGGAAAACGGCGACGTGGTAAAGATAACGACATCGGGCGTGGGGTAACGAATCGAAACTGAATGAGAGTGGTCGTCCGAGCGTTCAGGTAGCGTCGAACGACGTCGGCCGAGTCGAGGAGAGTGAGCTAGGACGTATCTGAAGGACGGCGATGGCCTGTGTGGGAGGTGGTGAGGCGGCGACGATCGAGTAAATATGTAACAGCATCGACTAGGAGCAATGGGGAAGGGGAAATAGTAAAAAGTAAGGGCGTACAAAGCTGGTCTTTATTCGACTTTTTTGCGCGGCTCTTGGACGAGGGGGCTTTGGAACGTCGATGAAGTTGAAAGACAACCCGCGGAACGGAAGGATGTCTCAGTTTGGCATCATGGGCGCTCCGAGGTTCTTATTCCGAGTGCATCGGTAAGCCTCACCTTACAACGTCGTAGACGTGTCCGGACATTTCGCTGGTTCTGTATTGGACTCACCGGTCACGACAGCTAGTTTGGCCTGCACGGGGCTAGATCTGACGAGAAAGATACTCTTGTACTCCAACCCGGCCAGAGGGGGTGGTGCGCAGGTCTGTACACTCGAGGGAGAGCGGCGAGGGATTACCCAATGGAATTGGAAACTCGAATGACGCGACAGGGTAGAAGGAACGCTCAGGGACGCGTATCTCTGCCAAGGTCGGCGGGGACGACCGGATGCGTGTATGCTGGAACATACTGGGAGTAGAGAGAACTGATCCGACATCCAGTTCATCGCAAGTATCAGCAGCAGAGTGTTCCGTACCCGGGTCGGCAAAAGGAGACTTGGTAGGCGCGTTCTCATCCCGCAGCGGGATACCAACGTGAGGGGCGGGTGATGTCATTGGGACAGCACTGTGTGGACCCTCTGGGACGGTACCGAGGACTGAAGACATGGGCATTCCGAGCTTCTTAGTGATCTCTGCATACTGGGCAGCTTGGAAACGAGTCATGCTGGAACGCGAGATATCGGCATAGTGGGGGTCGGTGCTATGAGGAGACGGGACAACTGGACTGTAAAGTCCACCGGTGAACGAGTTCTGACGAGCTACTGCAGCCTGAACCATGACATTCGATGGCTGCCTAGTGAGGGCCTGAGGCTGGGGTGCGGGACTGGCAGATTGCGTCTGATTATAGTAATCAGGTACATTTCTCGAAACGGGTGAAACCATCACGTCCTGTGCATAAGGGGAGAAGTATGAATTGGTCGAGGTCGGAGACATGACGTCGCCAGGTGAGAAAGACGGTTGAGTATATTCCGTCCCACCATAGCCGTTCCCGTAGCCAGTATTGGGGTATATGTTGGGGTAGTGTTGATTGTCGGGAAAGTATGGTTGGTGCATTATTCAGGTGGCGCTCAATCATGGTCGGAGGACGGGATGAGCTAGGAGCCATAGCATTGTAACGTCGGACGGGACCAAGCTCATCTGCAAGGATGGCAGACTGCTACGTGCGTCGGTACGATTCCAAACGTCTGCAGAGAATGCCTCATCTTCGATACGGCGACACCTCTGGGATAACGATGTTAGAGATAGTATCGCAGGAGGGAGTAAATATAGGACCAACCAGGAAGTAAACGATGGCGGCTAGAATTCCCGCAGCTCCGAGGACAGTCGCGAGGATACCACTAGCAATAGCGCTGGTAGAGGCACTACTGACCGGAGTAGAGGAGGCGGTCGCGCTATGGGCGACGGAGGAAGTTCCAGCGAGGGCCGGGTGATTCGCGACTGTTTGGATGAAGGTGAAGGTAGACTTCGAAGTGGAGGACGGAAGCTAGAAGGGGTTCTTAATGCGTTGAAAAAAATATTTGTGATGGGTATGGCTCACGGTTGTTGGAGTAGGCGTCGCCAGGATGACGGGTTGAACATTGGACATGGTCAAAGGGGTCGAAGTCGTTGAGAGAGTTGAAGATGATAGACAGGAAGAGGAGGAAGAGGAAGAGGACGTCGACGAAGAAATAATTGCTGAAGAGGTGTGCTGATTGTCCGGCACCCAACAAGACAAAGGAGCAATCGTAGATGTCGGAGTAGGTGTTGGGTTATCGACGATGGTAAGAGAAAAGGGAAAGAGAGGCCGAACCATAGATTGGTTGTGATTGGCTGAGGAGATTGAAGCGAGTACCTTCGAGTATAAGCAGCTTGGACTCACCAGTTGTGAAGGACCTCACCGCGTCAGGCTGCGGTCGACGCCAGCAGAAAACGGACGGGATCGGATAAGGCGGCAAGTCAGGAATTGCTATTTGTGGCAGAGAAAAAAGGCAACTGACATCAGGCAGAAATCAAAATCTGCCACTGAAGGGATCAATAAGGCTAGCATGGGATACCGATGCATCTGGCGCATCGTGGGCCTGGCCATGTACTACTTGTCCCGTGACTTCCTCATCGGGGTTTTCTCGGGGTTTGCCGCGTGCCGGTAACACCGAAGAATGAAGGGAAGGTAAATTTGTCTGCCAGACGTGCCTGAGGGATTACAGTAAAAAAGAGCTGGCTGGCTTCCCGAGCTGAGCGCATGGCATATCATGACTTCTCGTCTCGCCTTACGTTTTACTGCCGGCTTGTTACCAAAAAGCCCACGCAGTATGCTAACCGGGTTTGAATCTCTCCTTTTCTCCTTTTTATGATGAACTAATTCGGCGCGACATCGCATCCCACTCTCACTCACGAGCAACACTGCACGTCCAAGTATGCTTCGGCCGCTTTACCATGTCAATCGTGTGCCTGTAGAATGTCCCTAACACCAACGCCTTTCCCCCCGTTCATCCAGGCCAGCATTGAGAGAGCTATGTAACCGGACCTTGGCTAGAGACTACTTATGAGTACTACAAAAAATAAAGCAAATACGCGAGGTCTATCTTTTAAGTGATTGTAAGAAAGAGCTATATATACTGCTCTTCTGCTGACTGCGCACATAGTCCGATAACAACCGCTCCATCTCCCGATAACCTTTCTTCGATGCAATCCGTAATGGGCTCCTTCCACTCTCGTCCCGCACGTCGGGGTTTGCGCCACAGTCGAGCAGCAGCTGCACAGCAACGGCGCCGGCTTCCCCCCCTGACTCTAATGCCACATGCAGCGGCGTTGAGCAGTGCTTATCCTGCACATCCACATGCGCGCCGCGCTCAAGTAATACCCGCATTATGCTGTGATATCCGCACCTGGACGCGAGGTGTAGTGGGGTCTCGCCTTGACTGTTCCGTATGTGAACATTTGCACCATATTCGAGCAGCACCTTCGTGGCTGAGACCTGCGCTTGGGATGATGCCTCATGCAGCGGAGTCGAGTGGTCGGTATCCTGCACGTCCACATCCGCACCTCGCTCTAGTAATACCCACATTATGCTGCGATATCCGCGCCTGGACACGAGGTGTAGCGGTGTCTGGCCCTGACGGTCCCGCATGTGAACATTTGCACCATATTCGAGCAGCAACTCTGCGGCCTTGACCTCCGATCGGGCTGATGCCTCATGCAGCGGAGTCGAGTGCTTGGCATCCTGCACATCCACATCCGCACCTCGCTCCAGTAATACCCGCATTATGCGGCGATATCCGCGCCTGGACGCAAGGTGTAGTGGGGTCTGGCCTTGACTGTTCCGTATGTGAACATTTGCACCATATTCGAGCAGTAATTCCGCGGCTGAGACCTGCGCTTGGGATGATGCCTCATGCAGCGAAGTCGAGTGGTCGGTATCCTGCATGTCCACATCCGCGCCTCGCTCCAGTAATACCCACATCATGCTGCGATATCCGTACCTGGACGCGAGGTGTAGTGGTGTTTGGCCTTGGCTGTTCCGCATGTGAGCATTTGCACCAGATTCGAGCAGCAACTCTGCGGCCTCGACCTCCTGTTGGGATGATGCCTCATGCAGCGGAGTCGAGTGTGTAGTATCCTGCACGTCCACATTCGCACCTCGCTCTAGTAATACCCGCATTATGCTGCGATATCCGCGCCTGGACGCGAGGTGTAGTGGTGTCTGGACTTGAGTGTTCCGCATATGAACATTTGCACCATATTCAAGCAGCAACTCCGCGGCTGAGACCTGCGCTTGGGATGATGCCTCATGCAGAGGAGTCGAGTGGTCGGTATCCTGCACGTCCATATCCGCGCCTCGCTCCAGTAATACCCGCATTATGCCGTGATATCCGCGCCTGGACGCGAGGTGTAGTGGTGTCTGGCCTTGACTGTTCCGCATGTGAACATTTGCACCATATTCGAGCAGCAACTCCGCGGCTGAGACCTCCCGTAGCAATGATGCCTCATGCAGCGGAGTCGAGTGGTCGGTATCCTTGATGTCCACATCCGCGCCTTGCTCCAGTAATACCCGCATTATGCTGCGATATCCGCGCCTGGACGCGAGGTGTAGTGGTGTCTGGCCTTGACTATCCCGCATGTGAACATTTGCACCATATTCGAGCAGCAACTCCGCGGCCTCGACCTCCCATTGGGATAATGCCTCATGCAGCGGAGTCGAGTGGTTGGTATCCTGCACGTCCACATCCGCACCTCGCTCCAGTAATACCCGCATTGTGCTGCGACATCCGCGCCTGGACGCGAGGTGTAGTGGGGTCTCGCCTTGACTGTTCCGCATGTGAACATTTGCACCATAGTCGAGCAACAACTCCGCGGCCTCGACCTCCCGTTGGGATGATACCTCATGCAGCGGAGTCGAGTGGTTGGTATCTTGCACGTCCACATCCGCGCCTCGCTCCAGTAATAACCGCATTATAATTATGCTATGATGTCCGTGCCTGGACGCGATCTGGAGTGGTGTCTGGCCTTGACTGTTCTGCATATGAACATTTGCACCATACTCGAGCAGTAACTCCGCAGCCTCGACCTTCCATTGGGATAATGCCCGATGCAGCGGAGTTGAGTGCTTGGTATTCTGCACGTTCACATCCGCGCCTCGCTCCAGTAACAACCGCATAATATCGCAATGTCCACGCTTGGATGCGAGGTGTAGTGGTGTCTCGCGATAGTTGTCACGGCTACGGACGTCCGTACTGCGCATGGGCAACTTTCGAGCAAACTTGACGAGTTTATAGGGTATTTTGGGGTGTAGCGGGGTCCTTCTGTCTTTCCGACGGCCATTCACATCTACGTCGCCATCAAGCAGCCACTGCACCATATTGAGGTGCCCCCTGCCCGACGCTAAATGTAGTGAAGTCTGGCCATTGCTCTCCCAAACGTCCATGTCTACGCAGTGGGCAAGGAGTAGTTGTGTGACCTTGACATGTCCGCTGGCCGCTGCCGCGTGAAATGGTGTACCGTGGAGACCACTTCTGGCATTTACATCTTGTGGACGCTTCGAAATGAGATGTTGGACCATGCCAGGAAATCCCAACTCCGCTACGTAGTATAAGGGAACTGCCTCTAGTGGATGCGGATTCCGCGTCCTACGCCACCCTGGGTCTCGCGCCCAGAGCCACGCAGCAAAATGCGGTTTCTCTCCATCAAGCAGATACTCGACCCCATCTCCCATCTGTGATATTACATTCCCGAATTCGGCATGGCTACCGAAATGTGTAACGGCATAACCGGCTAGAGGGAAGCTCTTCATACTCTCGTTGTCGATGTTGTAGTCCAACCGAAGCAGGACAGCAAGGCAAGCTTGCGCCATCACCGTGTGCGCAGCCTCGGGGTCAATATGATAGTGGGATCCATCTTCCAAGGTGGAAAGGCGTTCTGAGGTGAGGAATTCCTTCACAGAAAAGTGGGAAAACTGAACGATTCGCGATCCGCGATCCTCGACCATGGCAATCAGACTCGAACATGCTAACACAATCGCTTGTTCTTGGTCCTCCCAGCGTAAATCCACATTCAGTTTTGGAACCCCTCCCGCGCTGAAATCAACCGCAAGTACTTCCGCGAGTTCCTCGACACGAAGTGGACGGACAGCCACCGTGAGGCATTGCAACAATCGATATGCGTGCTCTCTATTCTCCTTGGCGATTTCCCGTAGTACACGGCTATAAGTCTCGTCCAGGGTGTCAGGTAATTCGTCAAGAATACGCCGTACACTCGGCGCAAGACAGCGACGTAGACGTTCAAGTTGACAATAGACCCAGCGAAACCTACTCCAAACTATGAGCAAGTATAAAAACTAGAGAGAGACGTCCTCACATTCCACCGGCTCTATCTGAGAGTGTCTTGATCACCAACTTCTTGTCATCTTCTCGCCAGCTCTTCATGTTTAAGTCTGAGTAAACAACGTAGCTGATGTAATCGACTATGTCACTCCTTTGTCCATCTTGGTCGTGAATTGATATCGAGGTACATGCTAGTGGTCCGAGAACAGTCCGGATGTCGCTCTCGGGGCGACTAGTGGCACAAAGGCGCAAATTTGGGAGGTGCAAATCGACGAGTGCCTTCACAAGCTGGAGGACCTTCCCACGCGATGACGGTATCCCAGAACCATCGGGACATTCGTCAAGGGCGTCGATAATGAGATAAATTGGGATTTTTCCCGGAATCATGAGCATCTTCTCGAGGCATTGCGTAAGTGCAGCATTCGCCGGCTTCTGTGACTCGGAGCCACCACGGTGTGACGAGTACAAGGCGAGAAGCATGTCGCAGCAGGAATTGGACTGATCGGCGAGCTGGACGAGTAAAGACGAGAGTAGAGCACAGGCATCCTGCTTTCCCTTGTCCTTAAAATCGAAAAAGAAGTATCCCATATATGCTGACCCAGTGTCGGAGATAGATTTGATACTCTGAATGATTGTGGAGCTAGGTGGTTGTCGATGGTATGAGTTGCATCGCCGTCAACGAGTTCGTGGGAGGTGACATACCTAAGAACAGTTTTTCCAGATCCCGCTATGAAATTGGAGGCTCGTTAGCGAACAGCGAAAGCGCAAAGGCTGAGAACATACGTTTTCCGTAGACCCACAGGAAGGAACCGGACTGAATCCAATCCGCGAACGTTCGACCTTCAGTGAACCAGGTTGCAGTGCCTGCGTGATGAGCTTCGGATGCAGTGTTGTAATTTACGGAAGGATCTGGGGGAGAGAGCCATTCTCTGAGTGCCTGTCGCAACTTGTTCCCTGTAAGAATGGTTGAGCCTTTACTGCCCATGATGGGTGTATGACAGGATCACGTACGATCGAGACTGGTGGGGTCGTTTGTCAGTTTTTTAATCGAGTCTGCGTACAGTGTTAGGATTGTATCGATGACTAGCCAATACGATTTGTGCACCGTCAAGAATGTCATGAAACGCCTTCCTTTTTCCTTCAAGGCCTTTCACCCTGTCGTCGATGCACCGCACCTTGTCGCGGACGCCGTGCACCTCGCTGCCGACACGGATCACTTTGTGATCGACGGCATTTACTTTGTGATCGAAGCCCTGTGTGGCCGTCAGAGCTTGTGCAGCGACAGTGAGACCTTCTTCTTGTGTCAGTTTGTCCAACCGACCCAGCGCATCCTCAATTTCACTATTTCGTACAAGGCTGATGAAAAACGTTCCTTAACATGGGTAAGCCAACAGCGGTCGTCCACCAACGGTGATCGACTCACTCATTTTTCCCCGCTCAAGCATCCGAGTCGCGATGGCAAGGATAGAAAGTACCTCGGCCATGATCTTGACTATTACTTCTTTCAATTTTTCCGTCGGTGTGACTTTCGTATAGGTGTCAAGGCGCCTGAAGAATTTCTCGATTTGGCCAAAGAGTTCAGCGGGTGAGCCTTGACTAGCGCCAACAGCCTTAACCGCCTGAAAGATATGGATCTCACAATGCCCGCACAAAAAAACTAAGAGAGGTACTTACTAAGAGGAGGATGCCTATCGCAGTAAAGATCACCCCTACAGGAGGATATACCTACAAAACGAATATGAGAGCGCTGATCCTGGTCTATTGCCACGAACTTACGATTCCAACACCTGCGCCAACTGTTTGTAAAACCTGGTTGAGTATATCCACTGTCGTGGCCAGCCACTCTGTTGATGTGTCATGGCTGCTCCCAGGTTGACCGAGGCCAGGATCGAAGGATTCCTTTCTGAGGATGGCAAGGACAGCTTCGGGAGATGCACAGGCAGTAATGTCGCGAAATAGTGGATGGGAGGGTAGGTCTTTCCCGGTCTTATTCTTGTACGCTTCCAAGGCCTGATCGAAAATGGACCGAAAATATGAGGAGGGGTCGGTGGAGGACGTGTGGGACATAGCGCTAGTAGTAGGAGGATAATTGTGACGGGAGGGTTTCAGGTGAGAGCGAATTTAAGGAATACCTGCCTCATCTCATATAAGTTAGTGGGTATACAGTACCCACACAGGTATGCGGTGCTCCAGAACGTGGCAGGTGACCTAGCTGTGTCCTTGGCATCCTCAAAAGGAACTCGACTGACACCGTGGAAGAAGTCGAGTCGATTATGAAAGATAGTACCCCTGACACCTTATTGTCTCCCTTTTTTGGACAGTTCACAGTGTTCACTTGCCGTACAGTACCCCTTCTCCATAATGAGCGACATGGCAGCGACTCACAAACAACTCAAGATCAAAGTTGGCGTAGTGAAACGGTTAGTTTGTTCCTACTCCATCACAAAAGTGCTGACGCCCACCGCGCTAGATACCAGAAGGAACTGGCGCTGTACCGCGCGGAGGTCGTGGAGAATCAAAGGAAGCTCGAATCTGTTACGGCTACCGAAGGAGAATCGTGGGACGTCAGGAACACGGTATGGGTGTCCGGATCACTCTTCTCGCTATGACTTAAAGTTGCTCCCCATTCCTTCCCCTTTGTCCTTACTATAAGACGAACCTGGTCCGCGAGAGCGAGAATATGGTCCGCGACACTACGACACGACTGGAGAGGGCCACAGGGGAGCTTGAGGATCTCTTGGTACGTGCTACAGTGCATCTTGCTCACACACGGCATCATAACTGTCCGGGGGGGGGGCGAACTTCTCAGACATCCGCCAAGCGGAACGTGGAACTGGACCAGGACCAGGACCTACGCGAGGCGGAGGCCGTGCTGGCAGTAGCCAGTAGCGCCTGATGATTGATGACGATAAAGCGGGGAATGAAAGGTGGGCCGGTCAAGGATGGCGGCTCGACCAGCCGATATCGATGTAGGTTAAACAGGGACCCGAAGAGTTGTGCGTCCCGGTACCTCACTGTAATGTTATATCCTATGACGAAACGACCACTTTGTTCTCCTCCTTCAAGTGGGTGACCTTCCCGCGTCCTCCTCTGCTTTTCGATCGATTTGCCGTCTGGTGGCACTGCCAGTTCCGATCTTTGGGCGCGGAGAGAAGCAGCCTCATATAGCACACCACCGCGGACCCTGCGCACGCATGACAGACATACCTATAAGGGTCGGCAGTGCACTTCCTTAGATGTCTTCCACCGACCTCGTCCACTGGTCGCGCCATATGGGCTACTGTATGCGCGCCGTCCGTAGTCCGGTTAATTCCGATGAGCTGTTTCCTCTTTGATGTGAGTTCCGCCGTGCGGTAAAAGATGGCCAACGGCCAGTTATGACGGGAGTAGACACGTTGAGGCGTTCAGAGGGCGATTTCCCGAATTTTATGCCTGAGGCCCTATGGCTGCATGTATCCGTTTGCTGCACTCATGCCCCCCACAGCGGCACACGGGTATAGCAGGTGGGCGCGCTGTGCGTGTCGCACCCTCGGGTGTTGACGCGGCGAAAGACATGGCACAGGAGATACTGGATTGCGAAACGTGTAATATAATACAATGCGAGTCACTTGATTTATTCTAGCGCCGTCCTCTACGTCGATATCATCAGAAAAATGGCAGTAAAAAAACCCCTAGACACACACCTGTCTCCCTTTAAATCGCTACTACCCCGCGACACTCATATAAGAGTCCACATCCTCACCCTGAACCCTCTTCCGCTCGGCCTCGGCGGCGGCGGCCTCCTCAGCACGTCTGGCGTCCCTCAACCGAGTGAGCGCGTCGAGCACGCCACACCACGCATCGCGCTCCACACGCTCCTCGAGCAACCCGCGCGTCTTTTCTTTCATCTTTGCATTTCCCTCGTTCCCAGCGCCAGCACCAGCGCCGACGGTAGCGTCTGGCGGCGGCGGGGGCAGAGCTGGATGTGCATGTGGATGCGGATGTGGCGGGAGGGGAAGCCCGACGCCCTGTGGCGGGGGCACGAACCCGGCTGGAGGGGCGGTGAGCACCGCGGGGGAGATGCGCGCGGAGCGGATATGCGCGAGCGAGGAGCGGAGGGCCATTTGGATTCCCTGTTTCGTTCGTTGGGGGGGGGGAGGATCAATCAAAGGTTCAGAGAGCGGAGAGGGAGAGAGAGGAGGGGTAGGGGTAGGGGACGCACGTCGAGAGTTTCGAAGTATTGGCCGACTTCGGCGACGAACTGTTCGCTTCGCTCGTCGCCCTGCGGGAGGATCGCATCTGGAGCGTCTGTTTGAGGGAGGGCGAGGAGGGCGAGAGAGGAGCTTGCGAGGGAGAGGAGACGGCCGATGTCCTAGTAGGTTCGGTGTCAGTGGGGTTATAGTTGGTTTTGGATAATATAGTGACCTTTTCTACTCTGCCAAGGTCATGTATTTGGCGTGCTGTACGGGATGAGGTCCATATCGGATCAGCGTCGTAGTCGTGATCTTGTGCAGTTGCAGTAGACATATGACGCCTAATTTACTCTAGATCTGGGATAACGGTCCGGGTCAGAGTCACTAGCCAAGTCCAGTCACAGACCCGTGTTCCGGCTGACAAGTCCACACAGCCCTTAGCAGCCCATGCCGTCCCTCATTTAAAAAACCCAGTTACACACACGACACATTCCATCCTCTCAACAGAATAACCCCACAACAACATCGACATACATGGCCCTTTCCAAATACCCCACCGAGCAATTCCCGTCCTCCCACTTCCTCATCTGCGGCGGCTCCATCCTCTTTGCCTCCACCCGCGCCCCGCTACAAGTCTGCCTCCTCCACCACAACGTGCGCGACGAGTGGTTGCTCCCCAAGGGCCGCAAGGACCGCGGCGAGGACGTACCGGCGACCGCGGCACGCGAGACGTTCGAGGAGACGGGGTACCCGTGTCGGCTGCTCCCGCTCGACCTCGTCACGCGCGCGCCGGAAGCGGGCTCGCAGACCAAAGACGCGGCGGCGCCCGTGCCCGCTAGCGAGGAGCCGTTCCTGCTCACCCTGCGCCGGACCGAGAACGGCGGCGTCAAGTTCATCTGGTGGTTCGCGACGGTGCGCACCGCGGAGGACAAGCTGGAGGGCACGCAGACCGCCGTCGAGAGCTTCGAGAGCAGGTTTTTCCCCGTCGACGAGGCTCTGCGCCTCGCTACGTTCCAGACGGACCGTGACGTGATCGCGAGGGCCGTCGAGCTCGTGCGGGAGACGTATCCTGAAGCGAGGGAGGAGCAGCCAGTCCAACCACAGCCACAACCACAGCCGCAGCCGCAGTCCCAGTAGCCCCGATGAGGTCAGTTCCGTTCCTCCTTGGATCCGCGAGCCGTCTGTACTTATTTTTATCATCTCCCTGTTCTTCATATCGAGAGCGACGGATCATATAATGGACGACTATTTTATTTTCTGGGTACATTGGATCGGAATAGAGCAGAGGTCTACTCTAAGTGCTAGTAGCTGAACACTGAGGATTGGTATCGTGTACCACCAAATTCACTGTACAGTACTGTAGACCGCTACTACGTCATACTCTACTTTTCGTCCAACAAATAAACTTCCCACGCACGAAGTCTCCGCAGAGTGCTAGTTCGTGCTGGTTATAGCTACCGATACTCAATGTATAAGCCGGCCTCTCCCTCTTGAACACATTCCTCCTCATCCTCCTCCTCCTCTGGATTCCCCATACATCAACCTCGACCACCTGGAATTTTCTGGAAGTACCGCGAAAGGACGTGGCCGCATTTTGGATGTGCGGGAACTTGCTTCGCTTTACGTTCTTCCCCGAATTCGTCAACAACTCGGCCAGAACCGCACAGCAATCACGGATCACTACGAGGGGGGCACGCGAATGCGTGGCAATACTGTACGGTAGGATAAGCTGGCGATCGAACAACGGTCCTAGTTATGATGTCTCCTGCCTACTGTTTCACGGTCGTCGATCGGGGATCTTTACCTGTGGGCACTGGTTGGTCGATGAGACTAGCTACTGCTGTGCTAGAGTATCTAGTTAGGTGCCATGATAAGCCGGCCCCGCGGATCGGTGAATCTGCACGGTTTGCCCCAAACCCCACGTGCTTGGGGGGCAGTTGGCTCCAACTGCTCCCTAGTGTCTGGGTAAACTGGACACTGGGACCACGTGTGTGCCTGGCCGGCGTCGTGGGTTCAAACCCCGTGTTTGCCATACAGGGGGGGTTTTAGTGGGTATTGCCTCCGGGCCGTGCTCCACATGCCGGAGTGATCCGAAGAAGGCGGGGATTTCCGAAGAAGGTGGCCCACCAGCCACAGGCCTGAGGAAAGGACCTGAGGAGATCAAAGGCTTGTGGGAAATGCCGCTGACAGGCCGAGTCCCACACTGCCCAAAAGGGCGTGCGTAAATGCATTCCCCCCCCTGGGAATCCGGTCCCTCGGGACTGGCTCCACTCCGGCGCTGCGTACTTAGCCGCGCAAGGCCTCGTGACAAAGCGCCGCGTCCTAGCCAGACAGGAGTTTCAAAAAAAAAAAAAACCCCCACGTGCCGTGCCCACTATATACACCACCATGATACATACCACAATGCCTGTTGCCAGTACATGCTACTTCCTGAAAAATCCAATACCACGACAAGGGCGTGCCTGCCGTGGTGCGCCTGTGGCGCGCGATGACAAGTGACTGATGCAAGCATATTTCACCCGGTGGTTCACGATAGTGTGAACAGGCATGGCTGAGAGTCTCGGGGCTGCAGACGGGGGTGAAGAGCTATGCGAGCGAGGTGCGTCGCGCTACTTCCCGTATATTGGGAACCTGTTGCGAAGGTAATGTCTTACGGTATCTGGAAGAGACGGGGGTCTCTATTACTTGATGTAGAAGTATCCACGACTTCCACCCGTCTTATTCTTACGTTCTTTTGCGCCGCAGGTAGTCTCCGATCCGGACTTTATCAAGAGATAGACAGACGTTCCGTCACTGGTACGCCACAGGCAGATAATAGTTGAAAATGACCCGCGTATCTGAGCACTTCACCCCTCCACTTATCTCTTAACCACGCTGAAACACGTCCATTACTGTGGTACATCCTCAAGATGCTTCCGAGCCCAGTGACCGCCGAAAATTCGCAGTCTTTCCTCCCCCGTCGTATCCGTGCCTCATTCTTCGGCCTTGTCGCCGTCGGGGCTCTCACTCCTCTTGCACTCCTCTTTAATCTGAGCTATTCCTTCGTCTTTATCCCATACGACCTCTTCTTTTTCCCCCAGTACCCACCCCGCTTCCACGAATGGCGCGACAAGGAGAGGTAGCTGCCTCAACATCATTCTGACTTCCCTACCCCCAGCGTCGGGACGGCCGTTACGTACGCTTTCAATGCCCCAGGTCGGGGCAACGCGATCCTGGAGGTACTGCTCAACGCCCACCCCGCAGACCTTACTAGACGAACGTACGCCCTCCAATCATTATCATATTCGTGTCGTCCCGATCCAGCCACTCACGCAACCTCTTCTTACTCTCCATCGGGCAGTTACGTGTTTGAGAAGTATACCTGGGACAAGACGGTGTCTGGCGATTATTCCATCTTCAATGGCAAGCGGATCCCTGCACGCGTGCCGTTGACCCCTCTGCTCTCCGATGCGTCCGTTTCCCCACATATATTGCGCGCCCCTCATTCTACTCTCCAACCCAGGCCCAGTTGCCGGAGACCCGTTTCCGCCATCCGCGGATGCGCCACCCGCGGTGATTCCTGAGTCCTTCAGGGAAGTATGCCTTAATCCTACCACCATCTATTGCAAAGAGATCGGCGATGCACTATCGACTGCATCTGCCACGACCATAGTGGATCGACAAACTCGATCCGACGGAGGGTCGTTGCGTTGAGATCAAGAACAAACAGATCTTCGATTTATGGTGTGATCTCCCCTGCTACTCCTACCCGTAAAGTTGGGTCTGATCTAGCCGGGAAGGGTACTCGGTGACTCAAAGAGATTTACTCGACATCTGTCCTCGTTCATTCCATCCCCAATCCTGACGCATTTTTCATGGTCACCACTCATCACCGCCGCACTTGCCGCGAACGCACGAACCATTCACCCCGCGCTTTCTAACTCGACCCCGGCCGACTTTACTCCTTCTCTGCCCCGCCCCTCCTCTCAGGTTTGCTTGCGCTACACATCCGATGCGGAGACTACATGGAGCACTGTAGGAATCTTGCCAGCGGTCCGCAGGCGGTGGACATGGCCATCACGTAGTGCTCGGAGGTCTTAATGGGGTGCGTTACTTTGTCTATCTTGGGTCACGCCGGCGGCTAACAAAGGCATTGTTGATTTGTTGTTAGTTCTCGAGTATGACGTCTAATGGCATGGTGCTGCGCGCTGCGCAGGGCGTTGATTGGAACGAGACGCGCTTCTGGTAAACCGTTCGTCCATCCCAAAGGCATGAAGCTGATTTGCCTGCCACTCGGCGGACGCCTTTCGCCGATAATATTTATCCGTATTTGCGTCCGCAGTACGGGGAAGATACTGTAAGGAGACTCAGAGCCTTGACAACCGATTTTAGAGATGAATGATGGAGGTTAATCTGTCCACGCGAAACCCCATCATGATATATCTATGACATACCATATACGCAACGTACTTTGTGCATCCTACAGTATACTGGACTTCCTGAACGAAGCACAAACCTATCACACACCCACAGTACGTACATAGTGGTTCGTCTTGCCCTCTCGCCTTGTCCTCAAATGATCGCGTGTCATACTGGTGTTCAACATCTGCCAGTGTCTAATCAAGCGCTTGCCGGTGCCAATCCCTGCGAGTCGGGAGGTGGTATCGCGCCAGCCCGGAGTACTGTACTACAGTAGTACTAGTTCTGGTTCGAGACGTGTGGCTCTCCCGCTTACATCATCCGTTGTATCCTCACACCTCGTGACTTCTTCAAGGTCGCCTCGTGACTGCTATCCCCTGCCCCTCCGCTATTTCAACGTGCTCGAGCGCATAAAAAAATCCGGTTGATCTGCCGAGCTGCCTGGTGACTGACTTAGGATGCGGGAATGCCGACATGACCGTGATATGACATGGCACTACTATGTGTCATAGTATTACCCGTGTTGCAGTTCTTAGTAAAGTCGGCGCTCCGTCCCGTCGCACGGCGAATAGGAATGATGCCTTGATATAAGCGAAAACACGTATCCTCATCACTCTTGTCCACTAGTCCATTGGAGGGCGCAACGGGCTGTGTCCTACTTGTTGTAGAAAGTATCCACCGACGTCACAATCTTATCTGCTGCAGTGACACGATAAATGTTCGGAGCAGTCACAAACCACTTCACATATCACCTTGACCACGTCCATGCTGCTGCGATTAACTGCCCAGGGCCGTCTCCCCAACCCAGCGGGCGTCGAAAGACCGGCGGCGCATTCCTCTCCCGCAGGCTTCCGTCCCCGCTCTTTCCTTCCGCGCCGTTTTCGGGGCCCACTTTTTGGCCTTGTCGTCTTCGGGGCGATCGCCCTCCTCTTCCGGCTCAGCCGTTTTCCTAACTCTATCCCGGATGACCTGCGCGTCTTTTTGCAGGACCTCCTCAAGCCGGAAGGGGGCTGGTACCCACCGCGCTTCTGTGAATGGCACGATCGGGAGAAGCAGCTGCCTCAGCATGATCCTGACTTGCCCTACCCCCAAGGGAGGGAGGGCCGCTACATACGGTTTTCAAATCAGATCTGGGGTGCGTTGCGTTTCCGCAGTCAATCCTGTGCCATGTTTGTCACGTGACTCAACGAGGACCTTCGATGAAGGTCTAGGATGGGGCAATATAATGCAGGAGTTGCTGTTGAACGCCCACCTCGCTTACCTAGCGAAACGAACGTATGCCCCTTTGGTCATCATTATATCCGCGTCGCGCGCACTCACGTGACGTCTTTTTCTCCCTTGGGCAGTTATGTGTTTGAGAATTATACTTGGGACAAGAGGTCCGGAGACTTTTCCCGCTTCAATCGCAAGTGGATCCCCTCGCGCGTGCCTTTAACCGCACTGCTCTCCGGTGCACCCCTTACCCCATGTATATTGCGCTCCCTTCATCTTACTCTCTAACTCAGGCCCCGCCGCCGGAGACCCCTTTCCTCAATTTGCAGATGCGTCACCGGCGGTTATCCCTGAGTTCTTCAACGAAGTATGCCCCAACCCGACTATTATCGATCCCCAAGAGATCAACGGCGCGCTATCGGATACATCCGCCGCGGCGGTGCTACAGGCATGGGTTGACAAACTCGAGCGGACAGAGGATCGTTGCGTTGAGATCAAGGAGCATTCAGGACAGATCTTCGGTTTCTAGTATGTTTTCCCCTGCTACTCCTCTGCTTAAAGTTGGGTCTGATCTGGCAGGGAAGCTTATTTGGTGACTCGGAAAGATTGCTCGATATATGGCCTTCACTTATCAAATCGCCAATCTTGACACACTTTTCCTGGTCACCACTCATCACCACTGCAATTGCCGCAAACGCACATATCATTCACCCGGCGCTTTCTAACTTCACTCCATTCGATTTCACACCATCCTCTGTCCCTCCTCCCCTCTCAGGTTTGCTTGCACTACACATCCGGCACGGTGACTACATGGGGCACTGTAGACATCTTGCCAGCTGGTCCTCACGCTTCATGGGATTCAATGAGTTCCCTGGGTTACCGGATCTGTTCTCCCCTCCAGTTGTGCACAGCCAGGGAATTGCACCACCCGAAGAGCTCGCGCGTTACCTCGCCCGCTGCTTCCCCGAGATTGAGCAGATCGTTTCGCGCGTGCGCGAGGTGCGCGCCTTGCTGCTACCAACCACGGCGCTCACGCGTGTATACGTGCTGACGAATGGGCGGCCGTGGTGGCTTCAAAAACTCAAGGACTCTCTACAAGAGGATGCACGGAAAGAGGGCGTGGAGGAGTGGGAGCATATTGGGACGAGTCGGGACTTGCGTCTGACAGATGAGCAGCGGCACAATTCGCAGGCGGTGGACATGGCCGTCGCGCAGCGCGCGGAGGTCTTTATCGGGAACGGGGTGCGTCGCCGCATGTCTTTTTTTTTGTCTTGGGTCGTTTCGGTGGCTAAGGCGTTGTTGATTTGCGGATTTATTAGTTCTCGAGTATGACGTCTAATGTCGTGATGCTGCGCGCTGCGCAGGGCGTTGATTGGAACAAAACGCGCTTCTGGTAAACCGTTTGTCCCCTCAGGGCACGAAGCCAAATTGCCGACTACTCTGCGCGTGCCGTTCGCCCATTATATTTACTCCGCAGTGCGGATGAGAGAGGAAGGCATGGAGACCCACGCGAAAGTCCATATATTGATGACATTCTATACACGCAACGTACACTGTGCATCGTGTACCGACCCGTTTATGATATTCTGACTACTGCGACGGCTCTATTTCCTTCCCTTCTTTTCTCATACACGACTTCCTGAACGAAGCACAAACCTAGTACACACGTACAGTACGTATATCATGTGTCGTATTGCTCCCTTGCCCTGTCATTTGTTCCTTAAAAGACTGCACAGGAGCAGGCGTCTATCGTATCCAATACACGCGTTCATGTATTTACCCATTTGACCGCCCATGTCACATTTTGGTGATAAGTTACACATCTCCCTAATCAAGCGCTTGACAGTAGAAGACCTTGAGGCGAGGCTAACATGACGTGACAATGAAACAAATTATACTACGCTACGTACCACCCCTAATGTCTCCAGCTACACCTACGCTAATGCACAAAAGGTACACCAGTTGGTCCGCCGGGCTGCATGGTGACTGGCTTGGAGCGCTGGCATGCTGGCATGACATGACATGACACCAAGGGTGTTGACGAGCCACAAGGGTAGGCGGGCCAAGGGAGAGCTGCATTCTCTTCCTGCCATCCTCGCTGGCACAGGCCTCACTGAGTACGCGGCATAAGCAGCGCGCTTCTCTACGCGTCTGCTGTGTTTGGAACTATCTCGTAAACACGCAGCTCAAGAAAAGAACGCCGCGTCCAACAATGCGTTCTAGTCACTTCGCTGACAGTTTCAAAAGGTCACTGGCTCCGATACCATAGCAGAGCAGGCAAGCTTGCGGCGCGCCAAACCTCTCCATTACTCCGGCAGCGGTCACGAGGAAGTCAGAAAAAACAGGGTCGGGACGGTGGAATCTTTCGACAGGCATCAATCTCCCTGAACGTCGCTGTTTATCCATTTGCATCGCTATCCGTAGACTTGCAAGTGGTTTCAGTCTGTATGGAGTAGCCATAAAAGCCAGATGTTGAGTCAAGCAGTTGTATTCACCAGTACTGGAACGATTCTGGATTTTTCAATCAGAAAAGGCGCCAGAGTTACGAAGAGGCCGTCTCTGCTGCTGACATAATCAAGGTCCAGGGAGGAACTGACAGCATCAGCTCATCAGCTCTGAACAAGCTGATGTTCGGGCAGTAGGTACGGGGGAGGGAGCGTGCGACCGACCCATGCCCGAAGGCACGGACGTCAGCTTGTCGGCTCTAAAAGGCAATGGCTTTACGCCCATGGGTCTTCAGAACGTTTCGGGACGCCAAGTCAGTACCTGACCGTCGAGCCACGATCTGCGCAACTGTGGCGTTTCATCAGAGTCCATGAGGTGTGAATAGCGCACGTACAGTCGATGAACAGCTGCTTAAAAAAGGAACACGGGACTCGCGAGAAAGAAAAAATATCGGGTTTCCGGTCCCATGCGTCGCTAGCTGGGTCAAGTAGTCAACTAGGAACTAGGCAGCGGTGTGTGGCTAACCGGTGGATAAAGATCACACCGCTAAGTAGCACATCCACCAGCCCATCACCCCTCTTGCTGTTCCACGCCTGGCCAAGATGAAGGTTTTCGCAATCGGGTTTTCGACCCAGATTCTGGATGTTAGAAACAAGGTGAGCAAATCATGATGCCGCTCCATGTCCCAGGTGAGTGACATCGCACGTTAAGACCACCTACAAAATATCTAGGCGTACCTGTATTCCCGCCAAGCCTCCACTGATTGTGGAATATGTTCAGGCCCGAATAGGCCTATATCCCCACCAAAAGCCTCCCCTGGTT
Organism: Lactifluus subvellereus; assembly: GCA_022496195.1. Lineage (NCBI taxonomy): Eukaryota > Fungi > Basidiomycota > Agaricomycetes > Russulales > Russulaceae > Lactifluus > Lactifluus subvellereus. The sequence goes on along the minus strand of WTXC01000132.1, from coordinate 12,629 downwards.
GCGGAACCGTTTCGTATCCAGGCCAGAATCAGAACGGAGTAGCCCAAGCCTTTGCGGCTTCTTCACTAGGAGCGCTCCGTTCACGGACTTGAACAAAGTTTGTTGGCTGTTCCGAAGTTGGGCATGGCGCTCCGGTGGTCATTCACTACATCAAGGTGCCCAGTCGTGCCTCGTCGAGGTGGGACCCGTGAGGTAGGACCCGTCGAAATGTCCCGGACAGGTAGTGGAAGTACCATGCTCTAAGAACTCACGGGGTCAGGTCATCTACGTGCGCCGCCTCGGGGATCACACAATTCTACATGCACAGGGTAAGGTTTCCTGCACAGTACGGTGGGGCCAGAGTCAGACATTATATCTCCAGGCATGGAAGTATCCCGCCCGATCATCGCGCCAGTCGTCGAGTGTTGTGTCAAGAAGCCCGATAGAATAAAGCCTAGAAAGGCAAGGGTGACCTGCACGCTTGCCAGCGTATTCCTTGGTTATCACAACGCCACTGACATACAAACAGGAAGCAGGGCGAACAAAGACTTCCATGTATAGTTGTGCAACCCACGAAGCGTGCCACGGGCCGCGAGTTCTAGGGGGAAATGCCAGGGATGTTACCAACGGAAGGGCTATCCCAAGAACAGTGGCCACCTTGGCAGGCTAAATCGGGAACGATGTTAGCATTTTTCTCGGATATAGGAATGACCACCTGTACACAAAACAATCAAAGGTCGGTGCGACTAATTTGGAGAGATGAGAGCCAAGTTTAGACACAGCGACGCATCGGCTCAGGGATATCCGTGAGGAATGTGAGTGACATCATGATTCCCCACCCCAAAACCACTGACGGACCACGGCAGCTGTGCGGCACCCTCGGGACGTAGCTGCGCAATACAGTATCACAAAATACCACAAGTTAGGACGTCGGATACCTACCTTGATTACTGCTTCTTTACATGCGATAGTTCATGGTCCGGCGCAGAGTCGGATACGAGCAGGAGAATCCTGACGGGGGGTGTTCTTTAATGAAGTCAAGGACAGGAAGATATTGGAATGTATGGTGCTGGCGGCAGTGATGGCCGACGGAATTGGTTTGGTGTGGACCCCAAAACTGGCGGATGTTTAGCTGAGGTAAGCTTGAGGAGATCAAGACGAAGCGACAGGGAACAGGCAGGTGGAAGGAGTGGTGGTGTAGAAGAAGACACAACGAACTGATGAGGGACTCGACGACGGCTTGAGGCGATGATACAGTTTACCAACCTGAGCGTGAGGAAACTGCTGAGGACAGGGAAGCAGGCCTCAAGCCATCTGAAGAAGTGTTCAATGAGCACATCGAAAACTTCTTCAGACAGTTGATTTTGCACCATGTGTCGCAGAGTAGCATAAGAATGACAGGTTGCAAGCTTGGGAAGTAGTAGATGAGGTGACTCGGAGGTCTTCTCCTTCACCATACATCTCCAAAGCTTTATCGAACGTATGTCTAAAGTCCGGGCAGCAGTCGGTTTTGTGGCAAGCCTGGGGCATAGGGCTCGTAGTGGGGAACAAGGAGGAGGTGAGAGGGGTGCCTCAGGGCAGGTACTGTAAGTTGGTTGGCGAGAGACGTGTGATTAGTCAGCGGACCTCAGGTAAGCCAAGTTCCCATTCCCACGCCCCTGCAGGCCATGAAGGCGTGAAACTTGCTTCGACTTATATTCTTACAGAGTGGAACATCCCAATTACCGATTCACAATGAGGGGTCGCCAATAATGGAGAGACGATTCCTGGGAAACTCCACCATGATACATATAGCATAACATCCGCATAACACACCCACAGTGAGAATCTTCCTACAGATACATTCCCTTCCTCCCTCTCCCTTATCTCGGCAGGTACTTCCCCTTCGCGCCAACCCACACCACAATCCTTGCTCAGGCTGCCGGCAGTAGCTACTCCCCAAGGGGACGCCAAGGCCGTGACACGGCTGTGGCGTTCGAATCGAGTAACTGGGTGATCATATCGATGACCGATGGCTCGCCCGTTTATGGAAGTGAGAAAAAATACTAGTAGTTCGCATGCGTTGCAGCTCAGAAAGCGGAATGACTTTCTTCCGTAATACGTAATAGTAACCTAGATTAAGTTAATTGAGGTGATAACGTCCGCGGTATTACCCGATGTAGAAGTAGAGTATCCAACTGCGTCATAATCTTAATCTTTGAAGATGATATAAAATGAAAATACCCTCCCTCTGCTGCGGGGTTCACAGAGCGAACCCGGAACACTCCACTTCGGTGATTACACCGATGCTGCTGCGGTCCATAGTTCAGAGCCTCCCCAACCCAGTCACCGTTGAAAAACAACATTCCTCTCCCTTTCGTCCTCGTCATTTCATCCCTCGTCGCTTTCGAAGCCCATTTTTTGCTCTCGTCGTCCTCGGAGCGATCGCCCTCCTCCTTCGTCTCAGCTATTCTTCCAGCTCAAGCCAAGACGACCTCCTCGTATTTCTGAAGGACCTCCCCAAGCCAGAAGGGGGCCGTCGCCCACCACGCTTCTATGAATGGCACGACAGGGAGAAACAGCTGCCTCAGCATAATCCTGACTTGCCCTACCCCCAAGGTTGGGAGGGCCGCTACATAAGATTTCCAAACCAGGTCTGGGGTACGTTTCCACTGTCCTGCGCCAAGCTGCCAAGCTGGTCATGAGACTCATCTGAAACATGTAAAGGCCTCGGATGGGGCAATGCGATGCAGGAGTTGCTGTTGAATGCCCACCTCGCATACCTTGCTAAACGAACGTACGCTCTCTAATCATTATCATATCCGTGTCGTCCGGGTCTGGCCGCTCACGCGACCTCTTCTTGTTCCCCACCGGACCAGATACGTGTTTGAGAATTATACTTGGGACAAGACGGCGTCCGGCGACTTTTCCAATTTCAATGACAAGCCGATCCCCGCACGCGTGCCGTTAACCGCGCTGCTCTCCGGTGCGTCCTTTCCCCATGTATATTGTGCGACCCTCATTCTACTCTCAAATCTAGGCCCAGTCGCCGGAGACTCCTTCCCTACATCCGCGGATGCGCCACCCGCGGTCGTTCCCGAGTTCTTCAGTCAAGTATGCCCTAACCCCACTATTATCGATTGCCAAGAAATCAATGGCGGGTTATCCGATGCATCTGCCACGACGATATTACAGGCGTGGATTGACAAACTCGAGCGGACAGAGGATCGTTGCATTGAGATCAAGGAACATTCAGGACAAATCTTCGATTTCTAGTATGCTCTCCCCCACTACTCCTCCTCGTAAAGTTGGATCTGATCTGTTCGGAAGCTTATTTGGTGACTCGAAAAGGTTGCTCGACATATGGCCTTCGTTCATCACATCCCCAATCCTGACACACTTTTCATGGTCACCACTCATCACCGCTGCACTTGCTGCAAACGCACACATCATTCACCCGGCGCTTTCTAACTCCACTCCATCTGATTTCATACCATCCTCTGTCCCTCCCCCCCTCTCAGGTTTGCTTGCACTACACATCCGGCGCGGTGACTACATCAAGCACTGTAGGGATTTTGCAAACTGGTCCTCACGCTTCATGGGATTCAATGAGTTCCCTGGGCTACCGGACCGGTTCTCCCCTCCAGTTGTGCACAGCCAGGGAACTGCACCACCCGAAGAGCATGCGCGTTACCTCGCGCACTGCTTCCCCGAGATTGAGCAGATCGTCTCACGCGTGCGCGAGGTGCGCGCCTCGCTTTTTCCAAGGACGATACTCACGCGTGTGTATGTGCTGACGAATGGACCGTCGAAGTGGCTTCAAAAACTGAAGCACTCTCTTCAAGAGGACGCGCGGAAAGAGGGCGTGGAAGAGTGGGAACATATTGGGACGAGCCGGGACTTGCGCCTGACAGGTGAGCAGCGGCACAATTCGCAGGCGGTAGATATGGCCGTTGCACAGCGCGCGGAGGTCCTTCTCGGTAATGGGGTGCGTGACCGGGTTTTTTTTTCGGTCACGGGACTAAGAGGTTGATCCGCGGGATTAGTTCTCCACCATGACATCTAATGTCGTGATGCTGCGCACTGCGCAAGGGATTGATTGGCAGAAGACCCGCTTCTGGTAAAACCTTTGCCCCTGCCGAATGCACAAGATCAAATTTTGCACCACTCGCCAATCATATACGTATTTGTTCCCGCAGCATTGACTAGAGGGGAGGAAGCCGAACTCGGACTAACTATAGATAAAATATGAAAGCTAAATTGTAGATCCACAAGAAAATCCATACATTCATGACATACCATACCTGCAATGTTTATGACTAATTGCGACTGCTAATTTTTCTTCCCTCTTTCTTATCTTCTTTCCCTTTTATTCTCCTGTAGGACTTTCTGAACGACGCACTAGCTTAACACACACGCATATAACATACACGGATGAATATAATTATGTTCGTATTGCTCTCATTGTTTTGTTTTTCTTTCTCGGGCCCCGCATGCTGATGGGCCCCCGTCAAAAATGCGCTTTCATGTCTTTTTTCACTCTGGTCATGATCAGGTGACCGCGTCATGGTCGATTAAGCGCTCAATCAATTGGGGCCTGTGCCTGAAGGCAACGACACAATTGTTATGCGACACCCCACTCCAAGGCCTGCCAAGTGCATAAAGAAAATAAGCTTGGTAATTCGCCGGAGATGCCCACTATGGCACTTTTGGCGTTCAGGCTTCACGTCCACTGCAAGAAGTGAAGGTGACTAATCTCGAGAAGAGGGGCGCCATGATGGCTGGTACGCCACGGTGCTGTTGGGCTAACTTAGAGAACCCCCCAACCGTAGATTCTATCTAACTTACCTGCCGCTGACCCCGTTCACTTTCGTTTTTTTTACAAGTTCCTGACCAATTTGGCCACTTCCGTATATCCAGGCACCACCTCGAGGTGTCGGCCACCCATGGTCCCTTGCTCGAGTTTCATCGCGTGCTCCGAGGCCGAAGTCAAAACATCTGTTCTGATTAATTAGAGCTGGTCCGGATGAGGGTGAGGGGGTGTTGTGGTTGCCGGGGGGCCAGTCCGCAACAAGTCTGCACTTTTGGGATGGTGGGTGAGTCGGAGTTGTTGAAGGCGGATTTCCTACCTACTACCTTTGTGGCAGGGACTTATGACCCTGCAGTGGTGTGGGTTCTTCCAAGTTGGCGAAGCTGACTAGGCGGGGAAACACAGTGGAACGCGTTCATGAATAAGCTTCTGGTTAGCCTGTGGATTGGCTTGATGCATCACTGAAGGAACTGGACGACGTGCATGACGCGGTTGGGCTCCGACTCACCACCTTTCGGAGCCCCGACTGAGTCAGGGAAGAGTGAACCATAGAGGCCCAGTTGTTTCACCAAAATTGACAAAATGCAGTACAGTATCCTAATCCTTCCTTCTGGCCACCACCAGGCTGGGCAAAAACTGGTGAAGCGTGAAATGACGCTTCTGAGTCATCATGATTCCGCCCATGTTCGATTAACAAAACCTCTACGTACCATTTTACTGTTATCGTTCTTGCTTTACATTCTTTTCCTATCCACTCATCCTCATACCGTCCATTTCCCGTTCCTGCTGTCCAGTCTACTTTAGTCCGAACCCCTTTCTTTAGTTGCTGTTCCATGTATTTGAACTTTTGAAGTTGATTATAGGACCATCAAAAAATCAGTTTTCTGTTCTCGAAATACCTCGCGCGCCAACCACCCAGCCAAAACCGAATTTGACACCATCCTTTCTTTTTGCTCCCCCCTTCCTCTGCTCCACGGTCGAAATTATGCACTGACAGTCCACTCTTGGCTTCATCTCCTTGTCATCTTTTTTTTTTTTTTTTTTTTCGAATCCATTATTGTGCACCTTGGGGTACAGAACCCTATGTAGCACTATACATTTACGTGGATCTAATGTAAACTGCTCCTTTTCACTGATTTCTGCTGCCTGAAAACCTTCTCCCATGCCTTTATGTTGGCATTTGTGGTGTATCGTAGGGCTTCGGTGGAGTCGTGTGCAGAGCAATTCGTGTGGGGGAAGTTGGTGGGATGCAGGTGTGTCTGGCAGGCCTTGGTGTGGGGCATGTTGGCCTGTGCTGTGCATCCGTTGGTTACTTCCTCGTGTCGTCCATTCCGATAGGCTTGGTGTTGTGGTGCGCCAATCTTGCACATCTGCGGTCTATGTTACAGGGAGGGTGTTGGTGGGGTCAGTATTTTAACGTGTTTTGACTTCACGGTTGGTGGGATCTGCTGGGTGTCTTTTCGTGTAGCGTGTTTACTGTGCATTTGTTTGACTCACCTTGTTAGTAAATTGGTGGGTGGCATCTATGTAGTTGGCTAGTGGGACCGCCGCCTTTTCGTTCACTAGGAGTGCAGCGAGCATTAGTTCACCGCCGATTTTCTTTTTGAGGGCCCATCTTTCATGCGCATATTTGGGGCATTTCAGTAGGTAGTGTTCAACTGTTTCGTTAGGGTCACCACACGCTGGGCATTGCGCATTTGCGACCTTATGAAAGTGGGTGAGATAACTGTTTAGGGGGACGTGGTCGATCCTTAGCTGTGTGATTGTGCTTGCAGAGCGCCAGGGGAGCTTGGGGTTACTGATTGCTTGGATGAATCTCCGTGACAGGGTTGAGCTGTCCATCACGTGAATTCTTTTTCCGCGTGGCGATTCGCGCCATCGCTTCGCCCAGCTGGCCTTCAGTTTTTTGTTGTGTTTCTGCTTCACGGTGGCTGTGCTTTTGCTAAGGGTTGGCGTAAGATGGGTGGGAGAAGTGTGGTGTCTGAGGTAAGCCCTTCTGCCACCTTTTTGGCTTCTGCGTCTGCTTCCTCATTGCCCTAGATGCTGGAGTGACCTGCTGTCCAGCGCAGCGTGAGCGAGAATTTGTCTGTGTGTTGCTGCTTTCTTAACTGTGATGCTGTGAGTAGGAAGCTAGCTGTGAGGTATTGCCCTGGGCTAGGGATCAGCATGGGTTTGGTGACCCGGGATGGGTCATAGGGCGGGTAGTGGTGGGTACGGGTGCGGGTCACAAGTGAGCAACCCAGGACCCAGCAGCCAACCCGCCACCAACTAGCTATCACCAGCTGCCACTGGTGCACTGCTACGCGGTCTCACTCCGCTTCACTCACATCAATTCTGCTAGTGGTACCTGATCTCTAAATATGTACTAACCCTGCAAAAGCACAAATAAAGCTACGGAAACTCAACAGGAACAAAAAAAAACCCCCCCCAACTGTCTAGCAACTCGCCACAGTCCAAACCATGCCAGCATCACAAAAGGGATCCACAGGAACACTAAAGCGCAAAGCGTCAAAGGTCAAGGCCCCCTTGAAGAAAAGATGAGAACTTACTGATGACACTGGTTCCTTGGCATCTGAGACACCCACTCAAGAGTCGACAGCCCTTGACATTGAGAGTGAGGATACTGGAAATGGCAAAGCAATCATGGAGGGTCCTGACGCTGAAGCAGTAGTTGAGAGTCCTGAGGCTGAGCTGGGTACGTCATTGTTCATACCTGTCACGCAAAAGATCTGATCATATGAATTTTGTCAGAGCGTTTGAAAAGGGATTGGAACGCACCTGTCTATGCCTTCTTCCAGCCCACCCTGAAGATTGGGCATGATGACAATGGGCGGCGGTTCCATGAATTCTTCTGTGGTGCAAAAGGCTGCAAAAAATCAATCCGGCGCTACTTGGACAAGGGGGACTTCAACTCAACAAGCAATTTACAAAAGCACGCAAAGCTATGCTGGGGAGAAGAGGCTATTGCGGCTGCGGACCTAACAAAAAATTTGTCAGACGCTCATACCTCTGTGGCCAACCTAGCATCAAGGAATGGGTCAATTACAGCGGTGTTTGAGAGACTTGGAAAATCAAAGGTTACTTACTCACACCGCCAACACACTAAAAACGAAGCAAGGTTTGTTCCCCTTGCATGACAAGTAATGAATTACCCACTAATACACTGCTTGCAGAGCCGAGTTTGTCCGTTGGGTTTCTGAAAATGCCCGGCCATTTGAGATTGTCAATGACCGCGGCTTTTGTTCATTGATGAAAACTGGGCGGCCAGGCTATATCATACCTTCTCCATCGACGGTGTCACGTGATGTTCGAATGGTGTTTGCACGTACACGCCAGAGGATTGCTAGGGTGCTACAGGTAAGTGAATGTTTTCAGTAGACTGAGCTTAAAAGGGGGCTTACTGGAGTTAAGGAATATCATGGTGAACTGAGCTTTGCGACGGACGCGTGGACCTCCCCCAATCACAGGGCATTTGTCGCCGTCACAGTTCACCTTGAACAGGATGGAAAGCCACTGTGCATGGTCCTAGATATTGTCGAAGTTGCAAAGGTATTTACGCACCTAAAATTTAAAACGCTTGATGGGTAATGACTGCCGTGGTACATGTAGTCACACTCCGGACTTAACTTGGCGATGACATTTGCAAAGGTCCTAGAGGAATTCGGAATTGCAGACAAAGTGAGTGTAAAGATGATTCCCAGAGCAAAACACTCACTTGGGAACAGATTCTAAGTATCACTTGTGATAACGCGTCATGTAACAACGTCATGATCGCTGAACTTGCAAAAATTGTGCCGAAGTTCTCTGAGGTTGGCCACACGCGATGCTTTTTACATATCGTCAATCTCATTGCAAAGTCTGTGATAAGGCAATTTGACGTACAGAAAAAGCGAGATGATGAACATCTCAATGAGGCAGAACACGATTTATGCGAACTAGCGGACAATGTCAATGCCAAAGACCAAGAAGCTGAAGAAGAAATGGATCAGTGTGATATGGATGGTGAAATGGATGTGGGGGACGAAAGCGATGATGACATCAAAGGGTGGATCGATGAGATGATGTTGCTGTCACCAAGCGAACGTGAGCGTGTTGAGGATGACATTTGACCAGTGAAGCTCGTTCTAATGAAGGTAAGATAACAGACATATATAGGGAATTGCATACTTACATGCTTGCAGCTTCGAAAACTTTCTTTTAAGATGATAAACTCTTCGACGCTCATCCTGCCATCATGGCAACGGCTGCTGGACGAGCTCAAGATGACAAATTGGATTATGCCTCGTGATGTGACAACACGTTGGAATTCAACCTATGACATGTTGAATTTCGCACTCGAGTATCGCAAGGCAGTTGATATCTTGACAGCAGACAGGAAGAATGAGCTCAGGGAGTATGAATTGAGTGAGAGGGAATGGACAATCGCCGGACAATTGTGCGATATCCTCAAGGTGAGTGACGTCAGATCAGATCAATCCGCAGAATGCTGAGTCATGTCATGCTGCGACCCATGCACAGGTCTTGAAGGATGCGACATTGTTCTTCTCCCGGGCAACGCCCAACCTTGCTACTGTTATCCCTGCCATGGACTTCATCAATGACAAGCTCACTGCCCATGCTCATGATCGGACTCTTTCCCCAGCCATCAAAGCATCTCTTGAACTTGGGAAGAAGACGCTGAACCGCTACTACTCACTTACAGATTCATCGGAGGTGTACCGCATTGCTATGGGTATGTGGCCATGTTCTATTCACAAGCCCTTCTCATCCCTTTATCAACTAGTTTTGCACCCATGTCACAAGCTTGCATACTTCAAAATAGCCGGCTGGGAACAGGCGTGGATCAATACAGCAAGAGAACTGGTACGTGACACATTTGAGCGATCTTACAAACGAGAAGATACCCGGGGCCAAGACGAACCCACTCCAGCCATCAATGGAACAAAGGTACAAACTTACTGCCTTAAGTGATTCCCTGCATAACCGGCTGTTTTCAGTCATCGGCACCACAAAACGTGTTCGACACGCTCCCTTCGCTCAATGCCCCCAAGCCACACGAATTAGGCGACAAGCTTGACAGGTACCTCAGCATAGATCCTGAAGCAGTGGAGGATGTATTGATGTGGTGGCATGGGCGCCGTGCGATGTACCCGTGTCTCTCACACATGGCACTGGATTATCTGACGATTCCAGGTGCGTTTCCCTTCCAATGCCTCTCTGTCAGCTCAAACAACCCCTTCCCACCAGCAACATCTGTTGACGTTGAGCACACATTCAGCCGTGGCCGCCTCGTCCTGTCTCATGTCCGTGGTCGGCTGTCAGCGCAGTCGACTCGGGCTCTGCTGTGTTTGGGGTCTTGGAGCTTGCTGGGTTTGGTGAAAGATACAGATGTTTTGGCTGTAACAGCTCTTGACGACGTTAATGGGAATGAGGGATAGTTACAGGCATAATATATGAAACTTTGACTGTGATACCCTTATTTTGTCGACCAACCGATTCAGAGCTGTCAATGCCCTTGGTATAATCCTGCCGCTGGACCAGTTTCACAGGTGCTGACCGTGAGGTTACGTGCCATATCTATCCCTGTCTTGCAATCACTGTAATGTAGAATAAGGATTCTCTCATTTGTTGCCATTGCTGTGTGATATTAGCGGTGGCATAATCCTGCCGCTGGAAAAGTTTCGCAGGCGCCATCCCGGCCCATCTGTGAGGTTACGTGCCAGTGCCATATCTATCCCTGTCTTGCAATCACTGTAATGTAGAATATGCATTCTCTTATTTGTTGCCATTGTCGTGTGATATTAGCGGTGGAACAGCATGGATGCCCCTCATACAGAATGAATTCAGAACGAGCCTACTGAGTACGTATACTAATACGCGAGATAACAACATCAGAGCCCCACCGAAAGCCCCGTCTACATCACTTAATACGCCATACTGCCACCTCCGCCGCCGCCAGCACAGTCATCGCGGTCGCGCGAGCACATACTTTCATACTCTTGTCGTGAGTTGTCCTTCGCTTGTGGTGAACCAAATAGTGAGTGATTACCATATTCTCCACACAATTAGATGACGAACAGCTGGCGAACGCTAGCCCGAATGGCATGCAACCTCATCGTGCCACACAGATCCACGATCCAGAAGACCTCCCCCTCATCCTGAATGTACGCATGCATCCTCCCCGTTCCATCCAAACTAATACCCTCTCTAATCATCACAGCTCTAGTCCACGTCCCCTTCCTCGTCCATTTCCGCCTCTTCAACCAGGCCTCAGCCGAGGTGACCACCTGTTCAGCGCCGTCACCTCCATCACGCCGCCCACGCCGCCCATGCACCACCCCGAGCAAGGCCATCGTGGCCGCGCCACACCATGCCACCACCTCCGCCGCTGCCGGCACCGTCATTGCTGTCGCGCGAGCTCAATTAGTAAGACTAAGTTATTGTATCTTATTCTAATGTTCTCTTCTAGGTAGATGAATTGTAGCACATCGCCCAGACATTTCTGGGGTATCCACAGCACTGTCGTCGCCATCGCCATCACGCCATATCTTGTCGCCACCTCCGCCTCTGCTGGCACGGTCATCGCCATCGGCGTCGCGCCACGCCATGTCGCTACCTCCGCCGCCGCCAGCACCGTCACCGCTGTCGTGCGAGCACTGCCTCACCATCGCCGTCACGTCTTGCAGCCACCCCACCCCCCCCACCGCCGGCATGGTCATCGCCGTCGTGCGGGCACTTGCAGCTACCTCCGCCGCCGCCAGCACGGTCGTCGCCGTCGCGCGAGCACCGCCTCATCATCACCGTCGCGCCATGCCTTGCAGTCACCCCCCCCCCGCCGCTGGCACGGTCATCGCCGTCGCGCGAGCATATGCCGCTACCTCCACCGCCACTGCCTCACCATCGTTGCGCCACGCCTTGTAGCCAACCCCCCACTGCCGGCACGGTCATCGCCGTCGCGCGACTACATGTCGCTACCTCCGCCGCCACCAGCACGGTCGTCACCGCCACGTGAGCACCGTCATTGCCGTCGCCGTCGTGCGAGCACTGCCGTCGCGCAAGCAGCATCGTCACCGTGTCGTGTTTGCCATCCTCGCAGCGCGAGCACATTTGGGGACCTTCATCCTCGCTGCACGAGCATCATCACCGCGGCGGCAGCCACACTGACACTGCCATCACGGTGGCGGTCCCATGATCCCACCAGTGCCACGCCAGCACCGCTGCCGCCGCCGCTGCGATCCTACCGCCGCCGCCATCTTGCCACGCCAGTACCGTCGCCGCCGCGGCAATCCCACCAGTGCCGCACGCCATGCCAGCACCGTCGCCGCCGCCATCTTGCCACCCCAGCGTCAATGTTGTCAAGAGCTGTGACAGCCGCCGCTGCCATCTTGCCAGCACCGCGCAAGCACTGCCGCCGCCGCCACACTCTTGCCAGCACTGTCGTGGCCATCTTGCCAGCGCCATCGCCGCTGTGGTAGCCACACCGGCACCGCACCAGCACCGTCGCCGCGGCCATCCTGCCAGCACCACGCCTGCACCGTCGCCGCCGCCGCTGCGGCCATCCTACCAGCACCGTCGCCGCCACAATCTTGCCAGCACCGTCGTCGCTGCAGCCATCTTGCCACCACCGCGCTAGCGCCATCGCCACTGCGGTAGCCACACCAGTGCCGCACCAGCACTGTCGCCGCGGCCATCCTGCCACCACCGCGCCACCACCGTCGCCGCCCCGGCAAGCACCGCCGTCGCCGTCGCCACAATCTTGCCAGCACCATCGTCGCCGCGGCCATCTTGCCAGCACCGCGCCAGCACCATCGCCGCTGCGGTAGCCACACCAGCGCCGCACCAGCACTGTCGCCGCCGCCAT
>WTXC01000131.1:0-71509 GCA_022496195.1 Lactifluus subvellereus | reverse complement strand
CTAGGTCAGCGAGTATTTGGGCGCTTCTAATGACTTCCTTCCGCGCCGCCTCCTGCCAATCGTCTAGGGTCGTTGGTATGGTTTCTTTATTGAGGATTTTCAGCGCTATTCCTCGGCGAAGACCCTTTTTGAAGAGGTCTAGCGTCCCCAGGTCCGTGGGGATCGTCCTGCTGCTAGGACTAGGTGGTTGAAGGTGGTGATGAACCCATCGACATCGTTCTCCTGCATCCTGAGGTTGACCAACTTGTTGAAGCATTCTGTTCCTTGGCCGTGTCTGTGAAGGCGTTCGTGAAGTCTTGGACGAAGCTAGCCCATAGTGCTTCATCTGTTTTCTGAATGCGGTTGACTGCTCGGGTGGTTCTTTCTTCTAGGAGCGCGGTTTGTGCGTCGGTCCAATCGTCCACCTTGGGGCCTCTGATGTATCCAATGGCTAGCGCCACTCGGTTGTAGGGGATGGTGACGTTGTCTGACTTTCCATTGAGAATTCGATACAACTTGAATTCTTTCAGGAATTTGGCGCTTTTGCTTCGATCTCCATCGAAGATTGCTGGCGCGTTCCCCTTCATCGAGTCGTTGCCGTTTCCTTGTGGCGCGGAGATCGTTGCCATGCTGGTCTGCTGTGGCGGAGGTGGGGGTGGCACGGGCTGTTGGAGAATGGGCGGTGGCGGTGTAGGCTGTGCGGCTTGATGCGCTAGGCGGAGCAGCTGTGGTGTGGCTGTTGTTTCTTGGGTAAGGGGGTGACTGCCTTGAAGTGTGGCAACGTCCTGAAGTCCGGTGCTCAGAAATTCTTCGAGCGGCTCTGTTTCCTTTTGTTTCCCTTTTGATGTAGAAGGGGCTAGTGGCGGCGAAGGTGGATCAACTTCGATGCTTTCTGGGGCTTTACCTGGATGTCCTAGACCTGTGGTGTCGTCGTGGGGAATGCAGTTATCTGGCTTTGTCCAGTAGCGATTTTCTGCCCACTCAAGGATGTACCAATGGTCGTTGATGAATTCGATGGGGAAGTGCTTTTCGCTTCCGTCAGGTGCTCTGATAGTGTGGTGGTAGCACCACTTTCTGGGATTTCGGTCAGTGTCTTTCCAGTAAGCTCCTCCACAGATATAATCTGGTAGGTCAGCGTGTTTTCGTGGCGCAACCGGGGTGTCTCTGGTTTCTGATATCTGAATTCGGAGGGTCGCCACGATTACTGTCCTTCTTCCTGTAGGATGAGCTCTACTTGGTGGACGAAGATGGTGCAGACGAAGTCGACTTCGGCGACGATTTCAGCGAGCTCTTGTGCGATCTGATCGAGGTTACGGTGGTGTCTGTTTGGGCCGTTGGCACAGGTCCTTGGGCACTCGTGGCGGTGGCGGTTAACGTCGCTCTCAAGTTGGTCTGTGGCTTCTCGTGTCCAGAGGACGGCTTCTAGGATTTCTGGCAGGCTGATCTCGTGGATGGGTCCTAAACGCGGTCGTCGAGGAGACTCCAGGGCTCTAGCGATAACTGTAGGATGGTAAGGGCCGCTTCGAACGCTGTGAAGTCTTCCAGCCACTTATTTTCGATGAATCGAAAGTTTTCTACTTCGATTGAGAGTGCGTGGTGTTGCTCTGATGGTCCTTCGGCACAGGACAGGAAGCAAGCAGCGTTATGACGATATACTGCGTCGTCAAGGAGGATTCTCCACTGGGTGATATGTGCGCGTCTTCTGTTAAGATCGCTGAGGCGTTCCCAATAGTCTGTGTTATCCAGGGCGGGGCGTTCCTGGTGGTTAAAGGGAAGCTTGACTTATGTTACGGCTCGACGGGCCGTGAGCACGACTTGTGCGACTTGGGCGTGGGCAAGAGTGAGCACGTGCGAGGGCAGCGAGCACGTGGTCCTGAGCGTGACACTTCCGGTGGTCACGTCGACGCGAGAGTGAAGCTAAGTTCTTCGAAGTAGGGCGAGCACGTGACTTAGTGCGAAGACCCAAAGCTAAGTCGTTACAGCCGACTTAGAGAGGCGTGGGAGCGAAGCAGAGCCTTGCTGAGCGATGAGGCCTTAAGGCGACTTGAAGCGGCGAGTTCAAGTGAAAGAGGGCAATGACTTAGAGCGGCGAGCTCAAGTGAGGAGGCAAGACAAGTTCGAATTGAAACGAAGTCAAGCTTAGGGCTTGACTCTACGCAAACTAAGGCCCTTATATAGGCCTGGTACAGGGGAGTCACATGCTACTACTACCGAGTCATAACGTGGGTAGTGGAGTAGTCCGCTAAGTATAGTACCGGCTCCACAGGCCACTGTGGAGCGGGATGAGTCACGGTCGGGTCAGGGCTAAGTATAGTATGCGCCCCACGTCCAGTGGAGCGCAGCGAGTCACTACTGTTAGGTCTAGAACATAGGGCGAGACGCGGGCTAGGTATCGTACCGGAGACGGGAAGCAAGGAGACGGTCCGCTCAGTCCGCAAGGGAGAACGTAACAGTTAGGGGAGTACCAATCCAGTACTAGACTACTAGTGGATAGCATGTGAGTGGAGTGTGGATAGCTATATGAGGCATCCAGAAGCATACCTGGCAGATCTATTCCCAGATCATGGATAAGATAAACATGGATACACATAGACACTGTACTTAAGCACAATAGTAGCCTGAGAGTACTGAACAGATGACTGCTTGGTGGGTCACTTCATCTATCCCTGAGTGAAATCCCTCTATGTTATTGCCATTTGCAGAAAAGCTGGCAGTGGCACAAATATTGATAATTTTGACACATTTTTTTGTGCAGGCTGTAACTCACAAACTACTGGATGAAACCACTAACATGTATAGAGTTTTTTGATCCTCTGATTTGGGGCTAGACAGCCCCATTGTCCATTTTGAGATTGGTTGAGAAATAAATGAATTAAAGCCAGATTGGCTCGAAAACACATTGGCAGGCTGTAGCACCACAACACAAACATAATTCTAAGTTCTAAAAGCTGTCACATACTTGGGTACATGCTATGCAGTGAGCCCCAGCAAAATAGAAGTGGTCTAACCACTGGAATTGGGTCATTATCAATAAGGAAATAGACAGGTTTGGACCCTGCATGAGTCATGAGTATGGGTAGATACTGGCATGCATATGGGTACTGAAACACATTTGGATTCCCATTCGCTTTCAAACAAGCCTAAGAACAGTCAAAACGGTTGAGAAATGATGGAGATATGGTCAAATTGATTATATTCACTGTTTTCATCATATCTCAGTCAAAATCAACCAATTTAGCTGTTCTTAGGCTTGTTTGAAAGCGAATGGGAATCCGAATGTGTTTCAGTACCCATATGCATGCCAGTATCTACCCATACTCATGACTCATGCAGGGTCCAAACCTGTCTATTTCCTTATTGATAATGACCCAATTCCAGTGGCTAGACCACTTCTATTTTGCTGGGGCTCACTGCATAGCATGTACCCAAGTATGTGACAGCTTTTAGAACTTAGAATTATGTTTGTGTTGTGGTGCTACAGCCTGCCAATGTGTTTTCGAGCCAATCTGGCTTTAATTCATTTATTTCTCAACCAATCTCAAAATGGACAATGGGGCTGTCTAGCCCCAAATCAGAGGATCAAAAAACTCTATACATGTTAGTGGTTTCGTCCAGTAGTTTGTGAGTTACAGCCTGCACAAAAAAATGTGTCAAAATTATCAATATTTGTGCCACCGCCAGCTTTTCTGCAAATGGCAATAAGACACAGGGTATGCACATAAGCACATTTTATCGACACTCGAGCTACATGATAAGTTATATTTCAGCACATTAGGATGAGTTATTACTTCTTGCTACTTAGTAGTTCGCCGCTTGTCCAGGAAGAAGGCGCAAAGTCTGGGCACGGCGTTTACACAACTGAGACACAGAACCAACGGACTCTGTCAACTGTCTCATTCAGTCTGGTCCAGAACAAGTGTCTTCTAGAATGCGGTGATGTCAGTTACGGAGACTAGCTCAAGCTAATGTACTGTGCTACTACAACAAACGTGATTATGACGCATCGCATTACTTTGTAGCAAGATGTAGGTGTACACCTGTAGCTCCGAGCCTAAGGTAGCTAGAACGAGCCAGGAAGACCTACTTGTCTGGCCGCCACCAGCACCTCTTCATAATGTCCCTCCAAGTCGGCAATGGGCTTACTGTATCGTACAGGTGTGCAACAGGGTGCGGGCACAGCGTTCTAGGCAGAGCGTCGGAGGTCGATGTCCCACAGCACAAATAGTTGTGTTTATGGCAGGCGGGTCTCTAATTCCTGTCATTATAGAGTACAGATAAGAAAGAAGGCGGCCGAAAGCTGCGTGTCCTTTTCCAACCCTGGGAAAACGACCGAAGAACATAAGTCAGAGTCGGAGGTTGAAGATAGAACCCCAAACAACTGAATCTTCCGGTTTTTGACGTCCCCAAGGGTGTAGCACGGGTGTTCTGTAAGTTGCAAAATTGGCATCCAACTGCCTTGGAAGACGTTGACGGCACGTCGGCACCAATAATCACAATACCGCCGCGCAGAATGTCACCGACCCCAATCCGCCAATACTGGCGTTCCAGGTGACACGCGGGATCTATTTCGCAATGCTAGATAGAGGGGGAACTCAGAAGAGGGAGTTCCCTGCAGTGAGACCAAGTCGTCCTGACCTGAGGAAGATATCTACAGATTGTCCAACGCGATGTGCGAGCTCGGCGACCATAACTCGGGCGTGGTCGTGCGCGGTATTTCCGTCGCGAAGTTGAATTTGGTGCTTGAACGGGTGATAGGCCGATAGCCTGGCCAGTTGATAGGCCGATCAATTCAGATTCTGCGTCTACAGTTACACCGCCACTCGGACAACCACTGATCACGATGTGGATAAACATTGACGACCAGCAGGTAATTGGTGTATATTGATGTGCACCACGGGAGAGTTTTACAACGTTCGGCCGCGGCCGCGGCCTCGAGTTCATCCCAGGAACCGCGGGCAACGAAGGACCATAATATTTGGGGCACAACTCAGCCCCCCGAAGCGACACTGCGGTCGAGCGGCCAAACATCTCGACCATTATGGTCCAGGACCTGCGGCACGACGTAGGTTTGGGCTTCTCCGACAGCGAAGAACTCGCCCTCTCTCCTCGGGTAGGACAAAGCCGTTTAGGGAGGAAGGATGCCTGTCTTGAGCAATTCGCAAAAATACTGCTTTGCCGTCTCGCCCTCAGCTGGGGCCTCTGGGCGATGTACTGTCAATAAGGAGAGTCTTGCCAAGTGTCGTTTACCTGGGGCCCCATGGGAGAGGAATCGCGATAAGAAACACATCAGAGAAAGGCGAGGCCTGCACAGCATATATGTGCCGTTCCCATGCCAGTAGTGTTGCCGCGGTCCGGTAACCGTGAATCGGTCTTTGGCTTTTAATCAGCATCCCACATAGTGAAGTTCCCCATTACAGACTGAAGTAGTATTGTGTAGTATAAAAACCGACGCAAACTGCCCGTTTCCGGCCTCGACGATGTGACGGTCGCGGTCTTTGCCAACCTGACCACTCGAACCGTGGCATCACTATCCCACTGGCATGGAGGGTGCGATGATATCGGGCACTGGCACAAAGTACTATATCTTACTCACAATTAAACATGACGCCGCTCTCCCACAGAATTCGTCTATGATAGAGTAGTATCAAATATTGTGTTGTTGAAGATGACTTATTTGTACGTGAGTGCTGGTTTACAGATGGAGATGAACTTGAAAAGGACCTGACATGATCCGCGGCCCTGCAGATGCTCATATTATTGCCGTCGGTTTGAGTTGACACCAGTGTGAATTGAACTTGGCTTGATATTTCCGTAACTTGAATTTGGCTTGGACCGGCACACGATCTCCGACCGTATTACGCACTGGGCCGTTCCCGTATACGCACGCCTACTATATATCCGTAAAGTTAAGGAGCCCTACTGTAGTCACGGTTACACCAGTGTGAACTCGACAGTGCAAGTTGGCGACAAGTTCCCAACTCGAACCGGCTTCAGTTGCACCGACTTCAGCTGCGGCAATACTAGCTCATATAACACGACGGGCAAGAACGGATAAGCCGAGTCCGCTTATAGTCAACTGTGAGGTCAATTAATGTCCAATATATTGACCACTAAGTAGATTCAGTTGTTGGCGCAAATTATATTAAGACAATTGAATGATCTGTTGACCCATCCTTATACGTCACATGATTTAAAATAAGAATACGCAAACAATTGAATATTAGTCATGTGCTTAAGAGAGAGCCCTTTATTTCCTGACATATGTAAACTAAATTGTTATCTCAGCCGATGCGAATCACCGATAAGATTACATAAACTTATTTCACTCTATTGTTTTAGTCTTAACAGGCTCTGATTAGCTTAACGCAGCGGGCATGGAAAGGCACCTATTTATATCGAATAAGATGAGACATAAATAATGTCTACAAATCAGGCTACAAATTTTAAATAAGAATGGTCTGCTCATTAGCTGGAAATTATCGGGCCAATCGATCTCCATCGGCCGATAATCGCTAGCAAATTAGCAGACTATTCTAATTTAAAAATTGTAGCCTGATTTGTAGACATTATTTATGTCTCATCTTATTCAATATAAGCGGATGCCTTTCCATGCCCCGCTGCGTTAAGCTAATCAGAGCCTGTTAAGACTAAAACAATAGAGTGAAATAAGTTTATGTAATCTTATCGGTGATTCGCGTCGGCTGAGATAACAATTTAGTTTACATATGTCAGGAAATAAAGGGCTCTCTCTTAAGCACATGACTAATATTCAATTGTTTGCGTATTCTTATTTTAAATCATGTGACGTATAAGGATGGGTCAACAGATCATTCAATTGTCTTAATATAATTTGCGCCAACAACTGAATCTACTTAGTGGTCAATATATTGGACATTAATTGACCTCACAGTTGACTATAAGCGGACTCTGCTTATCCGTTCTTGCCTGTCGTGTAAGCATTTTCGCGGTGGTACCCGGCCAAGCAGGCTCAACGACGTATGTCTAAGCACGGGCATCCGCTCACACATTATGAGCGAGCCTCAGCGAGGCAGTTGAGAGACATCTAACGCTCCATTTATTTCATAGCACCATAAATATATTTTTGATTGCGTGATAATAACTCATTGCCCGGGCTCGAACGACGCCGTAGAATCGGAGCACACGGGCGGGATCGCTAAGACATACATGGTCAGAGGTTTACACGTGAGAGTCAATGAAACGGTGAAGGCGAAGCCAAGCTGTGCGGCTCGTCGTGTCGTGTAAGAGGAGAGGAGTACCAGGGGGTTGAATCTGGGGTTCGGAGTTTCGATAAATAGGCGTAGGGGAAGGAGATAAGAGAAAATCGGTTGAGGAATGGGATGGCGAAATGCGCGAAAGGAAGTGCAAAAATAGCGAAGGCGAGGGGTGGGAGAGATAACGCATAAATAATGGAGCATTTCAGAGATCAGGGCAGCAGCAACAGCAAGGACCGGCTTCCGTCTTCTTGCGCTCCGGTGTCTTGGTGTAGATATAATATCGACCACCGGCATGGATGCAAAGAAGGAAAGAGGGTTCAAGAAACGAAATAAAAGAAAAAGATAAACAATCATGACGCTGGAACTGCAACCATCGATCTACGCTTCGACGCAGCCGACAGTGACCCCGACGTCGACGCGGGCGCCCGCGGGGACGGTCGCATCGTGTTCTCCTTTTCGTCCGACGCAGAGCCCGACGAGCTCTGCTGCGACGTCGATCGATCCACGTCCGACGCCGCAGCCGCAGCCGCCGCAGTTGCTGTAGCGAGTTTCGCCTTGCGCATCAGCTCGGTGCCCAACATCATCGAGGACGGCCGCCGTGTGCCCGCAGCCGTCGTCGCGGGTGGTGACTTGGTCCCTGGGCGACCGGCGGCGGACGATATGGACGACACGCGCGTGTGAGACCCACCTGTCGGCGACGTCGCGGTGGAGAAAGATGTCCGCGGCCGGGTTGGTGGAGGCGGACCCATGGAGCCCTCGATCGCGCGCGCGGGTTTGACGGTCGTTGGCGTTGGGACCTTGTTGGGCGCGGTGCTTGTCGGCGTTGTCGACGTCGTATTGATCCGGACGCTCTTGCCCAAGGTTGTGACGCGCGCGGTCGTCGACGACGCCTCAGGGGTCTTTACGGTCTTGGACGCATCTTTAGCCGCATCGGAGAGGCGGGACGCGGGACGCGACGTGTTCGGCGGGGAGAAGGTGCTCGACTCGCGTCGGATATGATTGACCTTGCTTGAAGCCGGCATCGTGCCCGCTGTACCTTTGACGCTCATACGGCGCTTCATCTGTGATGGTTTCGTCCATTTCAGCTTGAGTGACAGGTGGAACAGAAGTTAAACTGACCAGTTCCAGTTCCTGCTGCTTCGAATCCAGCGCAATGTTGAGTCCCTGCAGATCCTCGCGGTCCCTCTCGCGTTGCTTCTCCATTTGTGCGATGTGGACCTCCCGGTTCGCGCTCTCTGTCTGCAAGTCGCGGACTTGCTTCCTGAGCTTCTCCGACTCGGCCTCGAGAGAGCCCACGCGCTCGCGCAGTGAATCCGCAGCGGCATTTGCGTCGTCCTTCCCTTGAATGGCGGCCCCAAGCTCTGCCTGTGCGCTCTCCGCCCGCGTCGTGAGGTCGGCAACCACGCGGTGGTGCTCGTCGGACGTACGTGCCTGTTCGCGTTTGAGTGTCGCAAGTTCTGCGCGCGCATCTTCAGCCTCGTCCTCACGAGCGACGATGCGATGGGCGAGCTCCTCAAGCTCGGTATCGCGCTGCCAAATGTCCTGTTCGAGGCGCGTAACGTTGTCGTTGGCAGACTTCAGCTCTTGCCGAATCGAGGTGAGATCGTCAGCCTGCTGACGCAATTCGGCTAATTCAGCCTCGAGCTGTAGATACGCGACCACCACGTTAACTCCCAAGGACAAAGGGAAAGAAGCCGAACTCCTCCTTACCTGAGCCTTTTCTTGCTCGAGGGTCTCCTTTTCTACGCATACGTCTTGCAGTGCGTTCTCTGCCTCGGAGCGGCGGTTATCTGCGTCGTTCCACTCCAGCTCCATGCTTTCGATCCTCGCCTCGAGCGCGATGACCTCGCTTTGCAAAACGTTACGCTCCTCCTTGAACTGGGTCATACTTTCCCCGGCCCGCTCGGTATTCTTCCACTGCGCCTCGAGTTCCTCACGCAAGACAACCATCTCTTCCTCTTTCTTCGCCAGAGCCTCCTTTGCCTCCTGGCGCAGGGCCTTGCGTTCCTCCTCCCATTCCTCCTCTGCGAGCCGATGGCGTTCTTGCTCCTCGCTGGCTGCTGCAATATTCACGATGCGAGATTCGTCGTCTAGTGCCCCTACGGTGTTCAGCAACTCGACCTGCTCTCGGGCGGTGCGGAGATCTTCTTGCAACTCGCGCTCGGTCTCATCGCGCTGAAGAAGCTCTTCCTGCAACTTAGCGATCTCGTCTTCCAACTCCTTGACTTTCGCCGGCGGATCCAAGAAAACCAGGCTGCTCCTGACTAACTCGCCCTTCTCCCGTTCGAGTCCGGCGATCTGCTTGTGCAAGTGCCTTAGCGCTACGCCGCTCGCCTCGTCCATGACGCTCCGTTCCATGCTCTCCTCGCGGCTGCGGTCCACCTCTTCCTCAAGATTCCGGCACAAGCGCTCGAGCTCTTGAACTTTCTTCTTCCACCCGCGGACCACCCCCCGACGCTTCTCATTCTCCTTCTCAGCTGTCTCGGCCCGCTGCATGAGGACGGAGACAAGCCCGTCCCGCGCGCCAAGGTCGACTTCATATTGTGCGCAAAGCTCCTGCTGGATGGCGAGCTGTGTCCGCAGAGACCAGATAAGGTCCTCTTCTTTGGACGGCCTCCGTGCGTGTCCGATGATGGCGGTAGGTGGCGACGGCGGCAGTAACGTGCCCGGCGTGTAGAACGTCGTCGCATTCACACGGAACGGATCAGGCTCAGAAGGTGGTGGAGATAGCTTAGACGCGCGGTCCGCGGATAGCGCCGAATATAGCACAACTGCCGTAGGACTGGGATCGTTGATGTCCGATTCCGGATTCTTGTTGCTCCGCGACAGTGTGTGGAACATGGATTCGCTCACCGCACGGTTGCGACCCTGAGAAGGCTCGATCGTAGGTGCATTACCAAGGGCCCCGGGCTTGGAATCGACTTTGGGCATCGGATGGAAAACAGTCTGGCCAAAGCTGAAGGAGTGGCTGCGGTCATGCAAGGACGCCTTTGAAGTCTCCATAGAATGGTATTCAGTTTGGTTCGCCTCCTTGGGCGGCAGAACAACTGTCGGAGATGGCGCGGGCCGCTGAGGAACGTGCTGTGTTTCGTCCTCCATGGACTGGTCAGTGTCGAATATTTCGACAGCATCGTCGAGCAGAGGCGACACAGAGTTGGCGGTGATGGGCGGCAAGTCTCGCTGCGACATGTCGAAGATGTTGGTAACCTCCGGCGGGGGTAATGGCATCATCGAGCCGAGGGACTGGGCAACAGTACTTGGCGACGCCGGTGGAGATGACGTGTTCTGCGCGGGCAGGAACAAGTCCTGGACCGGTGGACGAACGCGGTTGCGGAAGCGGGAGCCCGAAGGTGAGAGTTCCGCAAGGGGATTTGCTTCATCGAGACGTAGGTTATCTGGGAGTGGTGATTCATCCTGCTCGCTGGTGGCAGAGCCGTCGGGCGTCATGACTCTGTAGGCATCACGAGAGAAGAAACGGACACTTTGCCCCGTCGCGGGAGTTGTACGGTCGCGGAGAATGGAACGCAGAGAGCTGTATCTGCCGTCCATGGGGGTCTCTGGGCGCCTCATGCTGTCAACTGACGGTCTCGTGGCATCCGTTGGCGCTAGTCTGGTGGAATCTGGTACGGTGTTGACGGAAAGTTGAGAAACTGGGGATGGATGGCGTTCCTCATGTGAGCGGCGAAGCAAGATCTGGCGGGAATGCGCTTACCATTCGTATGCAGACTGATGTGAGACTTCACCTTCTTGGGCAGGAGCGATGGTAATTTCAATACAGAGGAAGCTTTCGAAGGTTCGCCGCTGTCGTGTTTGGCACTTCTTGATATCCGTCTGAACACACCGTTCCGATGTCTTGACGGCGAGCCGGGCGGACTGGGTACAGGAAAGGGGACTTCTGCGGGCCTGTTCTCACTGTCATCGTCGCTGTGAAATAGAGATAAGTTGGGGTGCTTCTCCAGGACGCCTGACATGACGTCTGGACTTGCGGGCTGCGTCTCTTCCACGGTGGGATGATTCTTGAAAGCACTGCTGAGTTTAGCCCACATGATTAGTGTAGATGAAGGGGTGAACCGGGAAGCCCTTGGTGGGAGAGAGACGATGTCGTCGTGGTTCTTGTAAATGAATGAAGGTTCGAGTTGGATTTGATGTTCGACTTTACGGAAGATCATGTGACCGTGTTCAGACAGACGCGTAAAGGTCACATGTTATCTTTCTTCTAATTCTACACTTTCGGGTACATCTACAAACGCCTTTCTAGTCGATGGCTGATTCTCCTTTGACCCAGCTCGAGGATCAAGAAGATTTTGTTTCAACACCGTGGAAAGGTGTAGCACAATCCGTGGTGAAAGAATGCTATGTGAGACCGTCTGCAACCTAAGGGTTCTTCAACGCAGCCAGACGCGGGTTGTTCGCATCAAGACTTACTGTATACCCCCAAGTCGTAATTGCGGATCCCTCAAGCACAGGTTCGTCAGTGAGACTGTTTCTGTGATAGTCGAAGCTGGACTTACAGAGACTTGTAGCACCAGTCCGACGTTCAAAATATCAATAACTGGATGCCATTTGTTGATGACTAGGCAAGGAGAAGATAGAGGGAAACGCTCACGAAGCATGAAAACAAAGTATATGATCCCTGGCCCAGCAAGACGGTCAGCCAACTGATCAGAGTCAAAAAAAAAATACGATACCGTCGATCCAAAGTATGTCCAGCAACCTTGAACTCGCTTGTGGCAGGGTGAGTTTAAGGGTCCGTGACGGTATGAGTTTGTACAGCGTCAGAGCCAACACGCCTACTGAGTATTAGCCACCACGACAAGGACGCCAGGCAATTAGACGAACCAGCTTCAAACACTATTGCCACGAGATATGGTACAACTCACCCCTCCTTAACGGCGCTCTCCAGGAACTGGCATGGCTTCATGCCCTCAACGTTCGGAAGAGCCGACGATGCCTCTGAACGTCGATTGGAGCCGTCAAATTGCTGCCTGAAGGATGAAACCGAAACCACTTACCGACAGTCGTGGTAATATCTCGCACCGTTAGTGAACCACTGGTATTGCACAAACCTCCAACCAACCTCAGTCACTCTGGTACATATCAGGTGGAAAGAGCCGCTACCGTACCAGAGAGAAAACAGCCAGGATTACTAGCATCTTCCGGCTCCTTCCCCACAGGGCCCACGTCCTCGTGACGAGGATGACTAGATGATTGAGCGGCCGGGTATCAGCAGCAGAGGTATAAGGACGTACTCACGCTCTGCGGACACGACGCTGATGAGACGTAAACTTGTCGTAACCCCGGACAACTTTACCACCAGCTGCCCTTTGATCATCAGTCTAATTGTCGGGGGCGTGCAACTCAGTCAACTTGACGGGCGCACCGGAAAACAAACCCATAATGGCACTTGCAAGTGCTGGGTATCGCGCAAGCACGAACAGCACCCGCGCGTAGGTGATTCTGTCCCGGCGCCAGAGGAAATTCAACTGCCCCGTCAAAAAAGGGTTTCAAAACGTCAGCAAAATCCCCCGCCCCCTGCCCCTGAGTCAACAAAGATGCGCACCTCGTTACCGAATGTTAATAGCCAGTCGTAAAACTGCCAGCACAGGCTCGCTTAGCTTCGGGCGGTGCACACCAACGCAAAACGCGCTACTTACGATCAGCGCCGCGCTCGCCACTACAGCAGTAATCGCCCCATGTGTTCATACACACACACAACACAACAGAAGTCAGCATTCCATATCGCAAAAGACGGACGGACGGGCAAAACACTCCCGGATCGTACCTGCAATATTCTAAGAGGCGGCGCGCGACAAACCAGATAGGGTTTGGAGGGAGAAGATCACCACCAGCGCTCGAATTCATGTGCGCCCAATATCTACTGCCAGCAGTGCGCCGTGCAGCAGAGTACGTACAAAAGTGAGCCGCTCATCTAAGATGCAGTGAAATAGACGTTCTAATGCGGCTGCGTTGCTCACGCCTGCGCTCGACATCGGATTGCGAGTTGCGTCTCAGCCACAACCTGGAAGTTTTGGGGCACTTGGATAGGGAGCGTGCATTTTGCAGAGCGCGGGTATGGGTGTCGCTTTGCAGTAAAGATCAACTCCACTGAATAGACAAGAAAGGAGGGTGGTGGGAGGTAGGTGCCAGCCCTTGGGAACGAAGACACGGGGACTTGAGGGATGTCGTAATACCTCAAAATGAATTGAGAGATGTTGGGGACTGTCTCCCGCTCTCGTGAGGTGAGCCTGGATGTAGGTTTTGGAGAACCGGAGTGAGGCTCGTACCCCAGAGGTATTTGAGCTGATAAGACACCCCTGAATCCCGACAATATACAAGGATACGGTACGAAATCCGCCGGCGAAGGATTCAGTAGTGACGGTTGCTAGCTTGGCCACCACGGATCACGCAGTTGACAGGGACGTAGAGGAAGACATGATAGTCTGATGTCACGATAAAGCTTCTTCGGCGTTAGCATACGTGCGTCAGGTGCTGCAGGATCACCGTGTGCTCATGCCTTTCTGGGTGATCACAGGTGGCGCGTCGTCCTGTGAACTGTGCCTTTCTTTCAATTACAGAGCGGGTACCTGGTACTGGGCTTAGAGCATGTCAGAAGGGGTTACAACACACGGGTTCGACATTTATTTATTTTTGGTTTGCTAGGATCAATAGAACCACAGTTATACGGCACACCTGCTCTATCCTTTCCCCAACGTACACCATGCACCGTCTTTTGCACCCACAACGCTCTATACCTTGGCAGGAGGCGCCCTCTGGAAAGTGGCACCCTGCATCATGAATTAGCAAAGACGAGGGTTGATCGAGAGGAACAAACCTTCTCAATGTTGGTGGCAAGTTCTGGGACAGCAGCGGCGATGAGCTGTCGCTCGTAATCCGACAAATTTCCCAGAGGAACAATCCTCTCAACGCCATTGGGCTATCCCGAAGGTGACATCGGTGAACAGCCGCGAAGTGACAAAGACGCTGCAATCGACTCACCCCGATCTCGACGTTAGTTGAGAAGTAGTCAAGGTCTCTGCCGATCTCCCTTCTCACCGTGGCACCGCCTTCCCGGTCTGCGTCAAGGTGAACATAGCTAGGAGCGACGAGCCCTTTCTCGCCCGCGAGAGCCCTGATGACCTTGGTGGCGAACTCTGCGCCGGCGTATGCCATCGAGAGCGTGGCAGACCCGGTGCCGTCTTTCGCCTTGACGACTTCATCGCCGCCAAACTGGATACGGTTGGTGAGCGCCTCCAACCTTTCAGTGTTGACTTCGGCAGGAAGCGGGTGGGAAGACTGAGAAAGGAGCGGGACGATCTGTGGTACGCGCATAAGCAGAGTCGACGACACGGGGCACGAGAAAGTCCAACGTACGGTGACACCGGAGTGGCCCCCGACAACCGGGACAACGATGTCAGAGGACTTGGAGAGGTCTCCGATAATCTCAGCGACGAAAGTTGATGCGCGTACAACATCTAAAGTTGTTACACCGAACAGCCTGTTAGGGGATCAGCGATTAGCGCCACGCCAATCTTCGTGGATCACGTAAGCAAGATACCTTCTGGGGTCGAAGATACCTTGTTTCCTGAAGACCTCAGCAACGATAGGAACGGTGGAATTGACGGGGTTGGAAATGACGAGAACGAATGCCCTGGGAGCTGTCGTGGCGATACCAACAGCTAGATCATGAACGATGCCGGCATTGATCTATGACGGTCAGTTCCCTTGTTCGCATCATCCATCCATCACTGGCGGTCCGCTCACTTTGAACAGATCATCACTTTATATTTCCACATTATGAGCCGCTTCCTAGACGACGAAATAAGAATGGGACCCACCGGGTCATCTAAAACGACAGATTAGTGACATGGTATATAAATCTATGCATGGTACGCACTCCTGGTTTTCGGGGCACACCAGCGGGGATGACGACGATGTCAGCACCCCTAAGAGTTTTGGCGAGACCATCATCTGGAGGGAGGTAGCCCTCGACCTTAGCAGGAGTGGCGATATGAGAGAGGTCGGCGGCAACACCAGGAGTGTTGACGATATCATACAGGCCGAGCTGGAAGACGTTCACATTCTTAGTGGGCCTGCTATGTCACGTCATGATAAGAGTTAGTGACTACCTCGGTAACCAGGGGGTTTGTTTTGAGCAGGAGGGCCAAAGGTTGGCCAATTCCACCTAACGATAGTGTTGGGACAAATTGATTGGAGAGAGTGTGGGTACTGACCAGCAGCGCCGAGAACGACAGCTTTGACCATTGTGTGAAGTCTAGAGAGAGAGATAAGTCAGGTGAAATAGATACAGCGAGACTGATTTATACGTTGCGAGCGAGACGGGGATGGCCTAAAGGTTGACCCCAAAGGACTGACTTATTTCCCTTTCGTTCGGATCCGATAATCACTCCATTCACACCTGAAAATCTAAATCCTAATACTGCCGCCGCCGCTGTCCGTAGACTCGGCGCTCGCGGTCACGCTATCACGCGCATGTCTTCGCGAACACGTCTGCCCGTCGGCCTCCTCGACTTGGTATTCCTTCGGGTATCCGCAAGATGGCCTTCACATGTCTCCCTCAGAGACCAGAGGTGCATGCAACAGGCAGCTTTAATATCTCACCCTTCATCAACCTTCCCCGAACCACCCGTTGTCAGCTCATCGCTTTCTTCCCGGTACGTCCCCAGAATATACCGTATACTCGTGCCCTTTCCTTTCCTGACACACTTCTCCAGCGCAACGCGGAGAAGACGGCAGGCATTGTCCGCGTTGGGTTCACCTGCCACGGATCCAGGCCTTGCCAGTGAACTGGCGCGTCGGGTGGAGGCACTGGCTATCCCTACCGAGAATGAGGTACGAAATAAATTGTGGCCATGTAGGCTGTTCCTTCGAGTGATTCCCCTGATTAAATTCTCCAGGGAAATAATCCATCTGACGTCGCCTATAGCGAGGAAGAGCTACTGGCGTTCTACGAAGACATTCTTGCCTTGCCTAACGATGAAGCTGGGGACATCGCCCGTTCGTCAGAAAAACTGCCCATAGAGGAGCAAGACAAAGCAGTCGTAGAGGCCATCTTGTCTCGCATCACACCCTCACCCACACCTTCCCTTTCATCAGAGACCCTTGCCGATCTGCTGTTACAACGGGTGGAGCCTGCCTCGTCAAAAAGCTCTAATCAAACGCAGCCACCTATTCATGAGAAACGCTCATTACTGCCGCATCATCTCGCATTGAGTCTGTTAACTCCAGTCGTCCAGGAGTTGACTAGCACCCGAAACGCACCTTCATCCGCCTCTGGACAGGATTCTCTGCCCATACCGCTAGCCATACTCTCAATCGAGGAATGGAGGTCTCTGACACGACTTTGTGTGCGTACCTTCCTCGCATTCTACAAAGACACTATAAGAAAACGTAACACTAGCTCACGCACGACGACCCACACTCGGCCAAAATTGCTCTTGAGTTCATGATGGTTGGTCATAAAGCGCACGCTGCAACGTTCACTTACTTACCTGTCAAAAGGCATCAGGAATAGAGCTAATAGAAGGCCATGCAAACGATGTCATGGAGTGGTATGTTGTGAGAGGAGATGTATTGGGTCTGGAGCAGTTTATGCAGACGTTTGTTAAAGGTACGGTCCCCACGCATTGGCATGTCTCCATCTCACACTCGCCCTAGGCACGCTCACCGACCGCCAACGCCATTTACACATCAAGACCCACGAAAAGAGCGTCCCGCCTGGGACTATCCCTGAGAGTGCCCTTTCGCTTCTCCACGCTTACGAAAACGTTGGCCGACCGGCGCCCATGACGGCCTACTCACGAATCATCGCCGCCCTTTTTCGCACCTCTTCCTCGCTTGCGCACGCCCAGGCTTGGGACCTCTTCTCCCACATGCGATACGTCGCCCACCCACGGCCCGACGCCCTCCTTTTCACCCAAATGATCCACGCTTGCGCGTTGCCCACCCCCGCCGAGCCCGAGCGCGCACTCGACCTCTTCACCGAAATGACCATCGATCGCGGAATTCCGCCGACCGCCGGCGCATACACCGCCGCGATTCTCGCGTGCGCCCGCTCGGGCTCGAAGGTGTACGCGAACGAGGCGTTCCGTCTGGCGAAGGAGATGCTCGACTCGCACCGCGACGCGCGAGGACGGGGCGCATTCCACCCCGATTCGCACACGTTCGCCGCCTTGCTCGAAAGTGCGAAGCGCATCGGCGACCTGGGCCGCGTGCGCTGGATACTTGCCGAGATGGTCGAGGTGTCACGAAGGAATCCCGAGAGCAAGGACGTCGTCGTCGACGAACGCATCATGACGCACGTCTTTCATTCATATGCGGCATACAAGCCTCCGTTCAACCGTTCTATGGCCCCTCTGGCCGACCAAAATGATAACAAGGGCGACGCGGATATAACTGGCGCATCGCCCACGACACTAGCCAGCCCTACGGAGCCGGTCGGGTCATCTGCCGTTGACCGCGAACCGTCTGCAGCCGTCGAGATGCCTCAAGAATCCAGCTTCGCACATCTACCGCCGCAGAGCCGCTCCGAGGTCCTCGGCGAAATTCGGGCCCTTTTCTCTCGCATCTCTCACTCATCTCACTCATCACCAACTCCTCGGACTTGCCCCCCGCCGGGTCCCCTGCCGGCTCTCCCAGACGTCCACGCCACGCCGCGCCTCCTCAACGCGTACCTCTCGGCACTTTACGCGCACGCGTCGCTCGAAGCGGCGCACGAGGCGTTCCGCACGACGTTCGCGGAACGCGGCTTGGAGAAGGACGCGGTCACGCTCGTCGAGGCGCTCGAGCGATGCGCGTGCGCGCGCCGCGGCCGCGAGCGCGCGTCCGTGTCGGGTTTCGCCGAAGATGCTTGGCGCGAGTGGACGCGACTCGAGAACGACACTTCGCCGACGAGACGCGCGTCCGCGCGGCACGTCCAGCGCGCATATTCGGCGCGGGTCCGTGTCCTCGCTCTGTAAGCAAAATTTTTGCAAAAACTATTTTCTTCTTCGCCCATCAATCACGACAAAAAAAATTTCCCCTCTTTTTTGGTTTTTTTCTCTTCCTTATCGCCTCCTCCCCTCTTCGGTCTTCTCGGACGTGTCCGGCTTTTTATTGATCGATATAAAATTTGACAGGACTGGCCGTATAGACGAGGCACTCGCGTGCCTGCGCGCTTTCGTCGCGCGGTATCCCCCATACGTCGTTCGCGAACAGTCGCCGCCGCCACCGACGCGGCTATCAAACATACGCACGATGCGCGTATCGCTCGCTGGCGCCCGCCCGCTCGTGAGGCTCACGACCGCCCTGGACGTGCGAGATGACCACGTGCCGCCGTTGTTGACGTTTGCCGACCTCGAGACGCTGCATCACCGACTGGTGGCGGCGGGCGATCTCAAGGGTCTCGCATACGTCAAGTGGGTGTGCAAGGCGTACGAGGGTGCGCTACGCAGGAGGAGAGAAGCGGCGCTCAAGGTTTGATATGATTGATTTGACTGGAACGGATTCGTGCATGTCTCGTTCTCTGGGGATGAATGGGGCGCTTGGGGCCGGCAGTTGCCGAAAAAGCCTTCTCCCTCCGAGTGCTCTCCGTCGCCTTCCCTCTCTTGTTAGGCTCGTTATTGCTGCATATACACATATCACGGCGCTTAAGGTTATACATCACCCCAATAGTACTACTACTACTACCCCAGCTTGCATATTTCATGATCTTTTTTATATAGGCAGGAAAGCGTAGCACTGGGCGTGCGGCCTTCCTCTCCTCCATAAGTGCGTCCGGGATTAGTGCAGTTGCGAAGGTGTCACGAGATGGGATTGGCGCCGGCATGGGAGCGCGCAACACGTAGTATGCTGGAAAACATTATTAAGGACGAGTATTGAAGGGGAATGAGGTATATCAAGCAACACGACGGATCAAGAAGCGGGCCACAAACATGAGGAATATTAGATGATGAGATCTTGCGAACCGCGACGAGGGAAAACGGGGGATGAAAAATATGCCGGACGGAATGAGCTAATCGGTGAGCTTGGGGATGACGTTAGTCATCTGGTCAATGTTGATGAATTGGACCCAGGACTCGAGATCCTTGTTGTTGTCTTGCCACACGAACTTGGAGTCGGGCGTGCCGCGGAAGTGCGCGGTGACACACTGGTAGCTCTCCTCGACAAGGATGCCCCGGCGCTGGACGCCGAGGTGGGCCTTGTACAGGCGGAACTCCCAGCCGGTGAGCGGCTGGCCGTCCCCGCTGCACGTCTCCTCGGATATGTTGAACTCGAGACGGGACCAGTCAAAGCCGATCGGCTGTCCAATCGCCTTGATGTATGCGGATTTGAGCGCCAGGAGGATGCACAGCCGGCGCAGGACGACCTCGTCGCCCAGACCGGGAGTGAGGAAGGATATTTCGAGTTGCGTGAGCTGTTGAGGCAAAAAAGCGTCAGGTGGCGGGGGGAGGGGGGAGGGGAACGAGGAACCACGCATGGCTGATGCCCCTCCCTACCCCCCCGTGCAGCCTCGTGGTGGGAAAACGTGTGCCACATACCTTGTGGGATAACGATTCGACGTAGGCGGACACGGTGGCGTCTCGGGGTTCAACGGCGACCTGCTTGATGCCGAGGCCGATGTTGACCACCTCGCGCTGCTTGCCCTGCACCATGACCATTCCAATAAGCGAACTCTCCCATGCGAGGTGATATCCAATCATTGACCGAAGGTGGTGTTCTGGATTGACGTGGTCCAGCATCTAGCGCAGAGCGGAGACGTCGTTCAGGTCAGGTCAGGTCCCAAGGGGAAATGATGGGATAACATCATCACACCGACCTGTTCTATCCAGTGTTTTCCATTGTGTGTGCTGTGATCCCGCCACCTGGCACGGGGTATACGGCGGTGCCTCATCATGAGGAGTGGCATCATCTGAGCGATGATTTGGCCTGGAAAATTGAAATGTCAAAATTTTCTACGAAGCTCCAAGACGAGGCAGAGCGAACGCAATGATTCGCCGGAGGAAGGGTTCGAAGGAATGTTTTTTGCATGGGGGACGGTGTTGTGAACGAGCTCGTAACACTTTTCGTATTCCTGGAGACGATAGAGGTGAGTTTGGGCGGAAAGAGGGGGGAAAAAATAAAATATTACCGACCTCAGTCGTCACCTCGCGGTTCAGATATAACATCCAAACGAGAATGGGAGAATTCATCGGAATGTACGATTTCCACTGCTGCAGGTATGGGTGAGAAACTTGAGGCGGCGTCAAATTCCTAGGACGGTTTGGGCGCAAAGGGCGTCCGATGGAAAGACGTTATATGTGGGGTGGCTCAAGCCACAAGGAAGGGATTAAAAGCGAAGGAGCGGCGTGTCCGACTATTGATCCGAATATGGGCGCTATAGGGTGGCTGCTGGTAGCGTAGTTGAGAGCGAACAAGAATTTTGTGTATTGTGTTGTGTGCGTGCCAGTGCCCAGTGTGTCAGTGTGCCGGATGTGTAGTGCCGCTGGCTGTGGCTCGCTCTGGCCCGTTATCTGATCCCGTCAAAAGCCCACACCTTCCTCTTTGTCTTTTTATACTTCCACGACACTTCCCGAATTCACCTTGGAACACTGGCACTAAAACGGCTGACATGTAGGATAGGGGCCGTGACACCGTCCAAGACCGTTCGTGCCACCTCCAGATTGGTGTACCAGCCTGTGGTCACGCAGCACTGACAGAAGGGCCTAGACAGGTGCACGACTCGACGCTGTACGCATCCGTAGCTCAGGTAACCGATTTAAGTTGCGAAAGGGTTCCGAGACGTCTCTCCTTCGCGGTGGCCAAAGCGCACAAATGACGCAACGGCCAACTTGTTCACACTGTTGTCAGGACACAAACATAGATTGGCATTGTGAGACGAGTCTTTGCACAATCTTCGCATGCCCTCCCAACAATGTATACAAGTGGAAAACGACGTAGACAAAAGAAGTGAAAAAAAAAAAAAAGATGGTACTTCCCTTTTATCTTGTATATCGCGTGAGAGATCAGGAAAGCTTGTCGTTCGTGGTGTACAATTAGTCTGATTGTCGGGCTTACCTCGAGTTCGAGTTTAAATACACAGGCCATTGGCAGTGCACCTTGGTGGCGATGAAAGGAAAAGATTACATAGCGCTCAGCACGTAAGTAAAAGACGCCATCCCCTTCGACCTGGTCACGCTCTCAGTCCGAGTTGGCGGTCGGATATTTCCAACTGAAGAGAAACGGCCCTTCAAGTTCACATTATCCACGGCCATTCACCACGCGTTGAAACACGTGCAGGAAAACATTTGCCACGTGACACGACCAGGATATGCTTATCTTCTTCCTGATGCCAGAAAACATTCTCCAGCGGCAAACTGTATCTGGTGCCATACTCAAATCGAATCGGGCAGCTCTGAGCGATTAACTCCCTTCCCCAAACAAAGGATGGGAATTCTTTGCGATCGTTGCCCTCGGCCTCTTCCCAGGGTCTTGGCTTGGCGATTGGCGGCGCCTGTTGACCCACCATCAGACCCCCTGGCGTCCGTCATTTCGCACACTCACACCACTTGCCGGTCACCGGCGAGGGTTAAGTATCAACGATTTCCGCCCCGTCTTATCCCTGTACGGTTCCCAGATGCTTCTTTCTTGGTATTTTCATTCATAGTACACTATCTCTATTTAGTCCTTCAGCACTCTGAATGAATGTTTCTGTTGTCTGATCGATGACAACCCATCTTCGGACTTTATGGATTCCAGGCACAGTTCCCAAGGCTTCTAATGACTCCCAATTTTCTTGTTGACCGATATGGTTGCACCTTGTGAAAAGAGCTACGTACTTGCGCGTACGGGTCGAAGCGCCCCTGCCCGGTAACTTCTTCCTCTCCCCATGGATATAAACGGTTATGTTGTCCACTTTAAAGCAGCCGGAACAGAAGTTCAGTTGAGACCCACCTCTCTGTGGGAACCATGTCAGCCTTTGGGCCTTTCCCTGTCATCTCAAGAGATGTATCTCTCAATGCTTGTCTTCTGATCCTGACCTGCACCTTGCTATTCTCGAGGTGGATATATAGCACTCGACACCTCAAGCTACCACCTGGTCCCAGGCCGGATCCATTCATAGGAAATCTTCGCCAGCTATCGTTGAGCAAGCAGGAGCTACGCTTCGCTGAATGGGGACGGACCTACGGTATCGTCGTTTCCACATGCTGTTGTTTCACGTTGAACTTGAAACCCATCAATCAGGCGATATTGTATACTTTAAAGTGTTTGGACGCCCCATGATCGTGCTGAATACTTTGAAAGCCGCTCGGGATCTAATGGGAAAACGTAGCTTCAATTACTCTTGTCGCCCCCGTTTCGTCCTTTTAGTCGAAATGTGATCCACTTGCTTCAACCCGAACCCCTTTGAGTCATCACTGACGTATTTTACCAGGATGGGTTGGGACGCATCCCTTCCCCAGCTGCCGTATGGGCCTCGATTCCACAAACAACGTCGCTTGATACTGGACCATTTCGCCAAAGGCGTAGATTCTTTCCGCCACACTCAACGCAGCGAAGCTTATGTCCTCTTGCGTGGTCTCCTGGAAACCCCAGATGCCTTCCTCCGACACATTCGCAGGCAAGGTGGTTCTCTTATCGAGTTTGACCTTGCGAACCAACGAAAAAACAGGTTTGCAGCTGGGACAATCATGAAGATTACATATGGACACACGGTGCGCTCGACTGACGAGTTGTATGTACGCTTGGCAGAAGAGGCCGGAATGGATACCGTCACGAGTGGTAGCCCAGGCTCAATGCTTGTCGACTTCTTTCCTGCCCGTATGTCGGTCCCGCGACGCTCCCAATAAGTGCGAACGTCCCCTAATAAACCCTCTCTACGTAGTTAAACACATACCTACTTGGATGCCAGGAGCGGGCTTCAAGCGACACGCTCTCCGGACCAGAGTCAAGGTTCGTAATATGCACGATGCGCCATACGAGATGGTGCGGAAAACAATGGTGAGACGTGAATGCCCTATACTACAATAGTAGACACTTATTCACGCATTCTCGTCAAGGCGGCAGGCACAGCCATACCTTCCTTCACATCGAGACTCATCTCGGACAACCTATCCGCCGGAAAGTCCCCTGTCCACGACGAAGAGGATATCAAGGGTGTCGCAGGAACCCTGTATGGAGGTGATTTCTTTCCAGGTTGCTACTCTGGGATTTAGACGCTCAAGTTTCACACGATGAATCAGCTGCGGCAGATACGGTAGGTATAGTTTGTCACAGCGTGCAACGCCCTTGCTGAACCCACATGCCTCCCAAGACATCCGCAACGCTTGCCGCATTCTTTTTGGCCATGACATTACACCCAGAAGTGTTCGCGAGGGCACAAGCGGAGATTGATCGTGTTGTAGGGTCCGACCGCCTTCCAGACTTCCAAGATAGAAATTCGCTTCCTTATGTTGAAAGCATCATTAAAGAAGTATATCGGTAAGGCATCCACTTTCCTTTCCCCGCGGTGTACCCTGCCTCGTGCTTACTACCCGTTAAAGTTGGCACTGCCCCGTTCCACTTGGTTGGTCACACGTGTCAACACGGTCCGAGTATGAGCTGGCTCACCCAATCATGCAGCTGTACCTCATCGATCGATGAACGACGACCAGTACAGAGGGTATGATATCCCTGCCGATACCGTGATCCTTCCGAATGTCTGGTCAGTTGATACCTTGCAATAACTACCGATCACGATCCTTACATCATTTTGGCATAGGGCGATGACTCGGGACGAACAAATTTATCCGAGAGCAGACTCGTTCAATCCGGAGCGGTTCATGAACCAGAACGGATCAGAAGGCGAGCAGACGGACCCGAAGGATTTCATTTTCGGCTTTGGGCGGAGGTAAGTTCATCCACGAGCCTACACATTGGTTCATCTAGATCCCACATCCTCTAGGGAATGTCCAGGAAAGGCCTTTGCGGATGCAAACGTGTGGTTGGTTTCCGCATGCATAATTGCTGCGTTCCAAGCACCCGTTTCGCGTAACGAATTTGGAGAAAAAGTGATGCCTCCTGCCGAATTCACATCGGGGTTTGTGCGGTGCGTTACATGCCCTATCTTTTCACACCTTTATCCCGCGTGAGTGAATGCTCATGGCGGTTACAGGCACCCGGCACCCTTCTCGTGTAATATCAAGCCCAGATCCTCGCTGCACTCCGCTCTTATCCATCAAGCCGTGAATTCGACGTGTTATTGACACCCCTCCTACCACACTTTTCTATAGAGTAAATGAGACACCCTTCCATAACTATCACATGAATAGTATATGACAGTTTATGACCTGGAGCTTACCCTATATGCGTTCGACATGGTGTTTCATCACGGTGTGTGAGAAAGACGGAATCAGAATCTTCGATGGGAATTACATAAGATTGCGTCATACGTTTGTCGGGTCACAGTCAGTCGATACGTGGTCTTCTAGTTTCTCTGCTCTCATCCGTCGCTTTTCGTATCCAATCATTAGACTTCGAACGAACTCGAACTGGCTTCGCAACAAAACCCAACTAACGCACCAGTATCCGACGATCATCTACTTCCAGCGCCGCCTTCCACGAATGACGCTGTGAAGCATGATGTGGGCAGCCAAAGTGTGGCTTCTGTGAAGTATGATGCATTGGGACCACTCGTGGTCAACAGTGACGGGGTTGGTCCGCCAGATCGAGTCCGATTGATCGCATATTGACATAATCGCACTGGTTCAGACACTCTCCCGCATCACCAACTGGCCGAATATGACTCCGGCCGAGCGGGAACGGACATTCCGTGTCCTCGTCGCTCGGAACCAGTGAGTACGCTTTAGTCTTTGATGGTTTGATTGATTGTTCATGCCCTTTTCACCTCAGGATCAGATTGACGAATCAGGACCAGGACCAGGACCAGGAACCGACGTCTACGTCTGGGCAGCTCCTCGGCAATGCTGCAGGCGTGGTTCAAGGCGGTGGCGGCAGTGCGGACGTTTAGTACTACACTGTACTGGCGTCCGGATAGAGTATAGCTCCGACAGACAGTATGTTGTGTTTGTCGATCTAGCCCGAGTTATTTGGGTGCTGTGATGATCTACCTTTCGAGTTCGTTCTTGAGAGAAGATATCAAGCACGCATGGCGCAGCCCCTTCCCGATTACCCATTAGTACCCCGGGCCCGCCGATTCGTTTTCTTTCATCGAGGCTCCTGTTGCCCGATCTTCTCCCGATGTGCCAACTTTGTGGCGCGAAAGACAAATATTGAAGGGGGCTTGGGCTTCTTAGCAGCAAGGGCGAATCCCACACCCACTTCAATTTAGCCGGGGTGGGGTCGGTTACGGGAGACAGCCTAGCTTTTGCTGGTTGCAACTTGAAGTTTGGAGCTTCTCTTGCCATTCGTGGTGCCACCTTTTTAATAAAGAGTACTGGGGACAGTGCCCCACACGGCTCAACGGCGGTGGGAGCGGCTTTCCCAATTACCCACCACTGTGACATGACGCAGCCCTGTCAAATTGATGCGGATCACAGCGGCGAACGGAGAAGGGCCTAATAGTGTCGCGCAGTTGCTGCTGCTCCCGCGTCGCTGCGAGGGCAAGACATAAACCCCTCGTAGTTCAGTACAGTATGAGACACACGAATGTGTCAACGAAGCGTCACTGGTCTTGCCGCCACCACACACGTACAATATCTAATCGCGTCGGATACTGTGCTGTCAAACGGCAGCGGCAGTTAAGAAAGAACCATTACCATTGACCCGGCGGGTTCGATGATGACCTCATGGATTCTCAAAAAGTCGCAGAATGGCTGGCTTGGAGCAAAAAAATTCATTAAACGACCCGATTGCATCGCACTTCACGTTCTGCTTTTTTTGTCTGTTCGTCGCGATCGAGCTACTTTGACGTCTCTTAAGATCAGCGGGACTACATGCTGCCAAGTGGGGCTTGGCATTCCAAGTCAATAAGTCGCACCACGGCTCCGTGTGTCCTGTGGATACAGTACAGTACAGTACAGTACTGTTTTCGATTTATTTTATTTTATTTTCAACTTGGTGGGGCATGTTCCCCAGCGCAACAAACAAATGAACACTCCACTCCAGCCATGGATCTGTTTATTCCTTCCTAGATAAAGTAGCGATTAGATTAAAGACGTGGACTATTTGTTTAAAGCTCCGCCGTGAAATAAATAAAATTATCTCGTCCTGGTGCCCTTGACCCGTGGCAGCCCCGCTGCATATAATCAGGCCCATCGCATCGCATCACATCTTGGTCGAAGTCCGGTAGAAAGCTTGAAACCGACCGGAAGGATGTTTCTCTCAGTGAGCCAGCCAGCCAGCCAGCCACGGCACGGCACAAGGGCAAAATGGGTTTCATCATCAATGATTCGTAACGTCCTCGATGGTCGCTTGGCCGCCGACAGACTGCGCCTCCGTCGCGGCGGCCTTGGCGTCCTGGGTGGCCTTGAGCCAGTTGCCGACGCCGACCGCGATCGCGCCGGCCGCCTGCACGGCGTGCGAGGCGAGGATCGTGCCGCCGGCGCCTGCGGAGATGGCCGGCAGCGCGGGGAGGCTGCCCACGGTGAGGAGCACGGCGGCGAGGGTGGACATCACCTTGGGGTGTTCGGTGTGCAGAAAGTCGAGCGCGTTGCAGGCGTTCAGGAGCCAGATCGGCGCTTGCGCCACTGTCGTGGTGACTGGTGGTGGTGGTGGTGGTGGTGGTGAGGTGCGGGGGTTGGACCGGTGGTGGGTCAGGAGAAAAAACGTGTGTGATTGAGAGAGTGAGGAGATGGAGGTAAGGGGGGGCACGAACCTTCACCGGACGAGGCTGCGGATGTGGGAACGACGGACGAGGGGGGCGTGTTGGCCATGACGGTAGTGGCTGCGGGTGTGCTCGAGGTGGAAGACGAGGACGAGGCGAGGTGCAGCTTCCAAAAGCTCGAGGTACTCGCTGGTTCGGCCTTGGCGGCCTCTTTGCCGCTTTCTGAGGACGCCGCCGCCGCTGCCGATGACAAGGAGGCGTTCGAGGGCGAACGACCGAGCCAAGTAGCGGCCCTTCTCTTCGGCGCTGGTCTTTCGCCCTCGGCCGCCTTCTCACCGTGGGACTTTTCGGTCGTAGGGCTGTCGCTGACCGTCGCCCTGCGCGTGGGTACGGGCTTCTTCTTGTCGGTCGGCTTCATTTCCACCGGTTCCTCCGAAACCTCATGCTTGTCTCGTCCGATTATCCACCATGAACCGGAGGACTTGACGTTGACCGATTCTGTCTTCTTATCGTCGAGTTCCCCTATCGAAATTTCAATCAGCGAACTACCACGCGAAGAAGAGGGGCAAAGGGGGGAAAGTTGACCACGTACAACCCATGTTTCTCATCGCGATCTTGAACCTCTTCCAGTCCCACCGGTAGTTTCCACCGTGGAGGTTGCGCAGGACCTCTTGCAGCTCATCCAGGCGTTTGCGTGCCTTGTCTCCGAGAAAGCGCTGGCCGACTTTGTGCCAGGACTCCTTCGGGATCTTGCGCTCGCGACAGCCCTGTTTCACCTGGTCGAGCCATGTGTCCACCGGAGGGTCCTTCTTCTGGTTGCCGAGAAAACGAGGCGGGTTCTTCCAAGAGTCGAGGGCGGGTTCAAGGTCGAATTCCTTGGTTTTGAATGCGTCGAGCATGGTAGCAGGTTAGGGGGTGTTGCGGGGGAATACAGCAGGCGTAAAAATTTGTTGTGGGATGTTGTCAGTTTTTCACCACTCATTCGGCGCACTCTTATGTACGTCTGGGGGAACGCCTCACGGCAGAGGTGTGGATTAGACACAAACGGCACTTTCTTGGGCCGGATCGGGGTTTGCTACTCCAAGGAAACATCTGGGCTCTGGGCGTGTGCTCTCAGGGGGGGAGGAAGGGTTCGTGGTCGTGGTCCATCTACACGTGTTCTTGTCACCCTTGTCGGCTAGACTGACCGGCCACCTGTTGCACTGTCATTGACGCAGACTTCACGTGTCAACCCTGATTGCAGTAGGTGGAGGTCCCCACACATTGGCTGGGCCGCATGAACATTGAGCCAGAAAATTGATCGACTCCGGTTGGACAGCCTCAGTGATACCCCACAGAACGAGTGTATTTTGTTGGAAATGAAAACTACGCACATACATCACGGCGGGATTCTTCATTCACGTTAACGTACCGCCTTGATTATTCATACTAGTCTGCGGTCCGTCATAGCCCTAACGATGCAACCAGTCCCTGCGACCTCCGTCAACTGAAGCTGGGTTAGGGAAGAGCTGGAATGAATGAACAAGTCTGGTATCTGGCGCACCTTCTCGTGCCAACCCAGCAGGACGCTCCCACTGACATCTCCCCAACCTGGCAAACCCATGCCCTTGTATAAATACTTCATCAAGGTATCCTGTGCCTCTGGGGGAAGAGACTTGACAACATTGGGTATATCTGTCGCCTTGGTACTGTTGAGGACAGTGACAACCGTCTGCAGGGTTAGGTTCTAAACAGCTGGTCAGATCTAGCACATCCCGAGTTCGTCCATCATCACCTTGGCTTCTTCAACGTCGGGTCCATAAGGAGGGTTATCAAGAATGATGACAAGGGCGCCCACTGTGTCACCTCTGATCCGATGGTTACGATGAGTCGCAGTCGGCGAAGGTGATGGCGGCTCACTTGGAGAGGGAAGTTCTCACCGAGGCAGCCTTTGCTTTTGCGTCCTCTATGACACTTTGGGGTCCGCGAGGGTCAGGATCATATAGTTCCGTCTCCAACAGAACATCCTCATCATAGGCGTCAACGTCGATTTTCCTAAAGTTGATGTCCATTGTTGTAGCGGTGGAAGGTGAAAGTTATCACGTGGTGCGCGATTGCTTGAGTCATTCCCCGACCCGACCGACGTTGGACGTTGTTCAAATACAAGTAACAGCACGTAGATTCCCTGCGTGCAACAACCTTTGACACCAAAGCTCTCCCGTTTTATGCCCAAAGCCCCCAAGAGCATTTCCCAGAAAGACATCTTCCGCATCAGCAACAAGACTTTTCGTGAATCCACTCAATCCACTCAATATGGCCACCACTCTTCACATCTACTCTCACTTCCTTCGGAATCTCTCACCCACATCACATCCTTCCTTGACCCTGCATCTCTCATCTCCCTCGAAGAGACAAGCCGCAAACTTTTCGAACACGTCAACGATGATAACACGTGGCGACGGGCTTTTGTCTGCCAATTCCTGGGCGTGTCGCCGGAGAACGCCTTGAACGAAGTCAGAGCTCTGACATTCAGGTTGACCGAAAGGACATGGAGGCGTGAAT
Organism: Lactifluus subvellereus; assembly: GCA_022496195.1. NCBI lineage: Eukaryota > Fungi > Basidiomycota > Agaricomycetes > Russulales > Russulaceae > Lactifluus > Lactifluus subvellereus. Next base: position 42,016 of record WTXC01000131.1, on the reverse strand, counting down.
TTGTGCGTCGTCACACTGTTCGTGGGTAAGCATCGTACATGTGCCCCAGTTGTCACATCGGGGAACTTACCGCTCGGTCCACAGGCTCTGGTCACATTCTAGAAACACCGCGTTATCACATGAACCTCTTCCCTCCTCGATATCTGTTATTCATGTCATGTCCGATGACGCACTTCTCAGTGCATCGGTCGAATACGGCATTGTCGCCCGCTCTCTCCCGTTCAAGAACACGGTTCTCAAGGGCTATCTGAACGCAACTGGCGTACCGCCCGGCTTGAGAAATGGCAATCCCAATGCCGATTTCTCTCCCAACGTCAGTGCATGTGCGCTCACTTCGGATGGATATACCGCAAAAGTGCTCTGGGGCAAGCGGGACGGAAGCGTTTCTATTGTGTCCCACCCTCATACCACGAGCAAAGGTCAAGCCCCTGTTCGTGTGAACACGAGCGATGTGGGACAAGAACACGGGGATGCCGTGCTAGATGGGACTTGGGCTACCAATGCCGATGCATTTGTAACCGCCGGCTCGGACGGGCGGGTCAAAGTTTGGTCTGTAGAGCCCTTTCGCTGCGCCTGGACGTCCGAAAGGCATTTGTTGGGACTAGAAGTAGATGCGATCCTGAAGGTCGTGGAAGATTTAGCAAACGGTCTCGTGGTGGCTGCAAGTAGAAGCGGCGATATCATCATTTTCTCGGGTCTTGACCAAGACATTCAAAAGTTCTGCATCTCAACTCGCACATTCTCGATATCCGACGTAGAGTCTACCCCAATCCCACAACCTCTGGAAATTTTAGCACTGTATCTGCAGGCCTCCTCTCCCACGAAGTTATCTATCCTTTCTTGCTACCGGGACAAGTCCCATTTCTACCGCTGCTCTGTGGACGTGGTTAGCAGGCAAGTGGATGTCAAGACCTTCGGAGATACAGCATTCGGTACCATTCGGTGCATTCGGCCAGTTTTCTCTGATGACCCCGCGGAGCCAAGCTTTGTCATAGCAGGTACCCAGCTCGGCTTCGTTAGTATCTACGATTGGGATGCCACCTCCCTTTCAGGCGATCCTCATCCAGCTAGCCGGCACATCGACGTGTTTGCAGATGCCCATGTAACCAGCCTAGCCATGAACTCTTTCGTGATTATTGCAGGCTCGTCTCGTGGCGCAATAAAAGTTCTCGACTTGCTCACATTCGAAACCCTGACGTCGTTCACCGCACTCGTGAATGGTGACGACTGTGACGTACGGCAGATCGGGTTCACAGGGAACGCCCTGATGGTTAGCGTGGGCAGCAAGATACTGGCATGGAGGGCAGGTCATTTCGGCTCTGGTGGCAAAGGCCCCGTGAAAACCAAGGGCAAGGGGAGGCGGGAGTCGCATGGCAAATGGTTCAGTAAGTATTTGAGCGACTCCTCGACTTGGCTGCTAATGACTCGTATATCTTCAGGGCGAGTGGAAATAGAAATAAGAGACGAGATAGCAGAGTACAACGAATATCTCGAAGACGAATCGTATCGCTGGAAGCGCTCATCAGACCCCGAGCGCGAACAGTTAATGCAACTTCGTGCTCTTGGCCTAAGTGAGCAGGAGGCTGTGGAGTACGCCCTGATGTTGAGCCGAGATGAAGAGCTGCAGAGGCTTCAAAGTTGTGCTGGAGGACACGTGCATGAAGAAGGGGTGTTCGACTGCGATGAGAGCTCGGGCCAACAATCTGGGTCTGATCGGTCGTCTCCCCCGTCTTCATCACCCACCGACTATTATTCCCCACCGCCATCCCTACGCCCCTTAACATCTGGGTCCAGTTCAAGCTCCCATGGGCGCTTAGTACCGTTAGCATCACCGTCAACCTCCAATATAAAGGTACAAGTCTTACCCCGTTTCCATCCTGAACCAAAGGAGGCGGGAGGGTTGGTGGGTAGCCTCCCCGACTCGCAGCCAGTGCTGGCCCAAGGAAGTTCATCGTTTTCGCCAACTCGCTCCCACTCCCAACCATTGCTCGGGCAAGCTACTCTTCGGGCCACCCCTCAGAAGCCGGTCCATGGTGGGGGTGGCACGTCTTCTCTTGGAAAACACAATGCGTGGAACAAGCCCTTACCGGGCGTTTCGTCAGCGGCATCTACTCCGGCGCCAGTTGTGCTTCCTGTTACATCTGGGTCCGGAATGCACTGGGGAGCCGAGGCGGAGAGGATTAGACGGGTTGAGGATCTCGAACTCCGGTTTGCTCTGGAGCTCAGTCTAGCCGAGGCCCAGAGTCGTGAGAGTATCCAGGCAGCAGGAGGCACGTGATTGTTTACACTGACTTGTTTGTCCTTTGTCCGTTATTTTCCTTTTACGGTTTCATTTCGTTTCTACGCGTAATAAAATTCACATTTCGTCTTTTCACAACACACGCCCATTTAGCCCCTTTGAGGATTAGTGCGAACTGAGCTGTATGTTTTTTTTTTCGCATGGAAAATAGGACAAAACGTGGGGTACATGAGGCGGAACTTGCCAAACATATACACCGCTCGACACGAAGTATGCAACGGAGACCGCTTGTGGCTTACAAGATCCGATGTTTAGGCAATCTTGCAACGTTGTTTGCGCGCCCAGAAACGGGTTCATTTCGTGAAGCGAAGCCCGCAATGCTCCGACGCCAGTTTGTTTGTGTCACTCAACTCTTCCAGCGGTCAACTCTTCCCCCCTATCTTCTCTCTCTGTTCACCTCAACCTTTATCACTCCGACGAACTAACCCATTTTCTCTCTTACGCTTGGTCAGCCATTCTTGTGGAGTGACGGTTTGAAGCGGCGATGCAATGTCGTATTCGTATTCTTACGCTCGAAGTGCGTGCTTCCGCCGCTTCCCATGTGTCCCCGCTTACGCCGAGAACGTTTCAGACCAAAACCAGTTGAGCGAACAATTGCAGGTGCTGGCACTTCTCAGGCAGAGGAGGGCCAATGGCTCGTCGCGCGCCCTCTCCGACCGGAGCTTGGGGCGTCTCGCTGAGCATGGAAGCCGTCGCGGGCGCGGGCGTCTAGCCGTCCAAGATAACGAAACACTCATGCTGCAGCTCGTCGCGCTGTCTCTCGTAGGACAGACGCGTGGGGACACGGTCGCGGTGGCACTGGACAAACGCGACGCGTCCAATTTCACATTCGTCCTCGCCACGAATCGGAGACACACCCCCGCCGACGAGGACAGAGCACGCCGGTTCTTTGAGGTCGCGGCATCTGCCGATACGGAGCGCGCCCTCCTGCGGTTCGCCGTGGGATCTTCCTCCCGCAAGGTGAACAGACGTCTGGCAAAACTGAAGAAGTCGATCGCTCGGTGTTTGCCCGCTGTCAGGCGCCTCGTCCACGGATACGGGTGGTCAGAGAATGATTTGCGAAGGAGGGCAAGAGAGCTGCTCCCGGCGATGCGTGCCAAGTTTGGGGAGATCCCCTTACCCGCGCTGTACGTCAAAATCCTGAGCGCGCTCGCAAAGGCCGTGGCCCCGAACCGCCCCTTTCTCGACTCGCCGTCGAGCAGTGACTACAATCGCCTTCTCGACATCCTGAAGATGTCTACGTTCTTATTGTCCACTCGTTTCGTATCGTGGATGGCCCAGGGCAACAGATATTCTGAACCCCTGGCCGTTCTCGAGAGCCGGCTATACAGGGTGGCGCAGTATCTGATGGGCGCGACAAGCTTGTTGGAAATGAGATCGACGCTACCGCGAAGGGGAGAGGCTCTTCCTTATGTCTGGGCTACCGTAAGAGGAGAGCCCCGCTCCGTAGAAGATATTTTCCTCCTGCGTTCTCCCCTGGAGGTCGCGCGCGAGGTCGACGCCCGCTGGACAGAATCTGCGCTCCGCACCAAACTCACAGACTTGGGTCAATGGGTCCCCTTCTCTAGCCCCCGCATCCACGCAGAGCTGCGTTTGATCGCGTCCTGCAATAGGGCTTTCCTCGACCCTTCATTTGACACGTATGACCCGCGCAAGCCTGCGGCCGTCCGCATCGCCAGCTCCCACGACGTCTGCACACTTTGCGCCTTGTGGGTCACCGTGTACAATCGCCACTTCGGGACCCGCTTCAAGGTGTTGCCCTCGGGCGGTTCTGGAAAGATCGATCGAAACTGGGCCTTCGTTCTCTCTCCTCGCGAGAGACCTGATCAGGATGTCAGCGAGTTGGTGTACAACCTCCTCGAGAACGAGCTGGGTCACCTCCAAGACACCTCTCGAGGGACCTGGGGAGTACTGTTACGGTCGTTGAAGGCATGGACATGCCTTTCTGAGCCAGATGAGGTGAGGATATATATATTAATCTATGACGTAGGTGGGGTGACCAAGTCTTGGACGCAGAGTATGGTTCCCCATAGAGGACCCACCCCGAATAGCATGCAAACTTATGTGCGTCTTCTTGCATCACCTAGTGGCGTTATCGTTGCACAGGCATTTGGGTTATAAGGTATCATCGCATGCTTCGGATCCCAAAGTGGCTAATATGCCCTCGCCCGCGACACCTCTCGTTGACATTGATGCGCCAAACCTCAAGGGTTTCAGGACCGTCGTTACTTCTGCGAAGTATGGTGTTATTCGACCATTGGCGACTGTTCGCGATACCGAGGTCAGTACGTGACGGGCGGATGACCACATAGCTTACCAGTTGTGTGTTAGACATGTGCCGCTGCTTTACCTTTGCAATCGACCGAAATCTGTCGAGGTGACCAGAACGGAGAGCCAGAAGCGTAGTGCACCAGGCCTAATAGGTTGGACTTTGGACGAGGAGACTGGTCACTGTGTTGTCATTATTTTTCATGCGAGTCAGAGGTGTACGCCATATTTTTCTTTATAGTATGTTCGCCATCCATTCTCGATGCAGCAGTTGGGTGTGCCCAGAGGGAGGTATCGCGGGCTCTATTTCCTGTTCTCGCTCATCGGCTCAATAAATGTCAGTCTTGGATCTCGAGCTCGAGAATTGGTCACACTTGCCAGTGTTCACGTCGGAGATGGGACTTGGCGAGCTCGAACAGGTCTCTATGACAGTTGTTCGGGACGGCGTGTCCGTGTCTCCCCCACCAGTCGTCTACTACTACGGCTGCATCTTCACGTTGCCCGTCCTCAACTGTTCACTATTCGGTTTCACTGGGCACGTGGGCGGGCTAAGAGCACGTGACCTCATTTCCTCCTGTTGTCACGGTTTTGTCTCACTGCAGGCCAAGTACAAGCTTCTTGAAGCTTGCTCTTGAATCCCTGTAAAGATTTGAGGCGTCCCACAGTAATAGACGGGGGGTGCCCGCCGAACAGAATAATATGTCCGTCTAACTACTTGCGTGCTTAAGTACAATACGAGTGTGTAGACTTGTTTATCTTATCAATGCACCCGGAGCACCATCGGAGCGATCACATGTGATTCCGAGTTTACCCGAGTGCCCCTACGAGCATCTGGTGCGCTTCCGTCGCACTCCGCTCCGCTACCCCTCCGGTAGTGCGCTCCGCTCGCACGCTAATCTGCTGGCGCCGGATTGCCCCCTAACACTCCCCTTCAAACCGGTGCTAGCCCCATCTCAATGGTGTGCTGCCGGTGCTTTGGGCGTGGTAAGGCTTTCGTCAACACATCGGCTGTCTGCTCTGGGTCGCGGCAGCTTTGTATTTGCACCACGCCTTGCCGTACTAGATTCCTGATCCAGTGGTATTTTACTTTTATGTGCTTGGTCCGTTTGTGGAACAAGGGATTCTTGGCCAGGGCTACTGCCCCTTCGTTGTCGCAGAAAATAACTGTGGGTAACTCTTGGGGGAATCCTAATTCCTCATATAGAGTTCTCAACCCGCACGCTTCTCTCGCTGCTTCGGATGCTGCGACGTACTCGGCCTCTGTAGACGACAAAGCTATAGTCGTCTGTTTCTTTGACTTCCAGGAGATTGCTCCTCCTCCGGTTATAAATACATAGCCGAACGTTGACTTACAACCGGCCGTGTTGGCGTATGCCGCGTCGACAAAGCCATGAAATACAATTGGTCCCGCCGGCATCCTCTTGTAGGTTATGCCGTAGTCTCTGGTTCCAGATAAATAGCGCAGCACTCGCTTTAATGCCACCGTGTGCTGCATGCTGGGGTTCGATGTAAACGACGCAAGCTTACTCACTGCGTGTCCGATGTCTGGTCTCGTCGCGTTTGCCACGAATTGCAATTCTCCCAGCAACCTAGCATAGGAGTTGCTTCGGTTCCCTTCAACGCCGTCTGGGTTAGGTACTAACATTATGTTAGGGTCCAATGGCATTCCTACAGGGTTCGCGTGTTCCATACCCTCGCTTTTGAGGATAGACTCAATGTAGTGCTTCTGGGATATGGTAATGGAACTTTCTGTTCTTTTGATCTCGATGCCAACGATCCTTGATGGCTCGCCCATGTCCGTTAATTCCCATTCGGAGCGCAGATCATCTTTCATGCGGTCCATGAGATCTTGGGTTGTAGCGAACAGCAGTAGGTCATCTACCCACACTGTTATTATCGCGAAATCTTCGCCTTGGCGCATAATATAAGTGCACGGATCATGGTCTAATCTCCTGTATCCATGTTTCCTGAGTCTGTCATCAAACACTATGTTCCATTCGCGTCCGGCCTGCTTTAGGCCATAGAGACTTTTCTCTAATAGGCACACTCGCCCTGTTCCGTCGTCGAAACCTTCGGGCTGTTTCATGTAGACGCGCTCTCGCAAAATGCCATTGAGGTACGCGCCCTTGACGTCCATCTGCTGGATCAACAATTTCTTTGTTGGAGCCATTGCTAATATAGCCCTCATGGTCTCCATGCGCACGACTGGTGAATGCGTCTCGACATAGTCATGTCCTGGTCTCTGGGAGCAACCTTTGGCTACTAGTCGCGCTTTGAACTTCACGACGTTGCCGTCCTTGTCCCGTTTCTTGGCGAATACCCACCTGTTCGCTATGGGCACGACGCCTTCTGGCTTTTCCACTAGTTTCCAGGTACCCATCTGGTTCAGCTGGTCTAGTTCCCTTTTTATTGCGCCTTCCCACTCTGGCCATTCTGAGGACTGCTTTGCCTCCCTTAGACCGTTGGGTTCATCACCTGAGACTGCGGAGTGCGCGAATTCTGCCTCTAGTGGTATTATGTTGGTGTTGCTTTCTTCCTCTTCTTCTGAGTCAGAGAAGGGATCAGCTAAGTGTTTGTAGTCGGTACGTTTACCCCTTGTTAGGGGGCAATCCGGCGCCAGCAGATTAGCGTGCGAGCGGAGCGCACTACCGGAGGGGTAGCAGAGCGGAGCGCGACGGAAGCGCACCGGATGCTCGTAGGGGCACTCGGATAAACTCGGAATCACATGTGATCGCTCCGATGGTGCTCCGGGTGCATTGATAAGATAAACAAGTCTACACAATCGTATTGTACTTAAGCACGCAGGTAGTTAGACGGACATATCCATTCTGTTCGGCGGGCACCCCCCGTCTATTACTGTGGGACACCTCAAATCTTTACAGGTTATGGGCCCTGTGCCCCATATCTAAAAAGTCGACTTCCACTTCTACTACTACTTGCTTACTCTCGAAATCACTCAGAGTCCTACTCGCGTTCGCTATAGCTCAGCACGCACATCGCCTACACCGCGACTCTTGCCACACCACAGCCTCTAACATACAGCACGAATTATTACTCCAGACACTATCGATATCCCCATAGGCTCAGGTACCTCAGGCGGCTTTACCATGACTTCGCACCGCACCACCATTCCTACCAAGACTCCCTCTATCAGCCGCGTCATCGCCTACGAGTTCCCATCCATTACTAGAACTAGAGAGCCCCTCGGTGAAGAGAGCTGGCCTGTCTGGCGCGAGTCTATGATTCTTACACTCAAGATGTGCGGCGTCGCAGACTATGCTAAGGGGACGATCGCCATACCCGACGCGCGCACTGATCCTGAAGGCGCGAAGAACTGGACTTACAATGACCTTTACGCTAGGCTACTCATATTCGACAACTTGGGCCACAGTCAGATACCACTTGTCCGACACCCTTCCACCGCATATGACTTGTGGATGAAACTGGAAGCTATCCACCGCCCTAGAAGCCACCAGCCAGAGAACATCGCGGCGCTGATACGTACTCTCATGTCCACCATCGCCAAGGACGGTGACGACATAGCCGCCCACCTAGCCAAACTAGAACATTGTCGCGAGCGCATCAACAATATGAACGGTGGGATGTTTAAGATCTCTGACTCACTCTTTTTGGCCATTATAGCCACGTCACTTCCTCCATCTTTCGACAGAGTCACCCAGCCCCATTTAGAGCCTATCGATCTCAAAAGAGAACTCGACGAACATACAGATCCTTATGAGGAAGATGACATCCCCGGGCTTGTGGAAATTCCCGAGTTCGCAGAGGGATCCGCGACGACCAGTGTCATCGCGAAGAACGCTCATAACGCTGAGCCCGAGCAAAAGTTCAAGTCGCGTCATTACGCCCCCGGGTCCAAAGTAGAGCCCAAAGGCACTCGCCAGACCCACGCAGACCACGGCTTGGTTGATGACACCGAGTACAATCACAAAAGTGGGAAGACTCGTGGGAAGATCTATGTATTCTAGCCCGTAAAAGGATAGAAAGTTCTTTCATTTCACCGTCGACACCTCGAAATTACGATATTACTATATAAAATGATAATAGCAGCTACCCCTTCCCCTTTGATGGACAGATAAGTGTGAGAGTATCACACGCAATCAAAGAACGGGAATTATCCATGATCCTGAATTCAATCCATTAAAATCCTGCGTATAAGATGTGGATATGTGCTATCCCACGAAATGGGCGAGGTACAACGATATTCCAGACTAGCATGACGCATGCAGATATACCCTTCATTAAGGAACGACAGACGGTCGTGCGCACTAGGAAAAGGCTCCCTCTCACTCGTCACTTACTTAGCAGGGAGAAAGGATCGTTCCTGGCACTAAGAAGTGTGCGAATTATATTGACCTAAGGAAAGTCTGACCAGCCCTCACGAGTCCGCCGCGAAAAGCTGCGTGCACCTACAGCGCAGCAAGTAGGACATATGTGTTTTGGGCCACGCCTCAGATAAAGGCGACCAGCAATTGCTGAATTACAACCTAGTCAAAGGGCTAGACTGGGAAGAACTTACGCAAGAAGTTGCGTACGATTTCAAACAAGTTCAAAGATGAGTTTCGGATGGCCATTGGTATGTACGACATGGCCAGCAACAAAAAAGCTCATCGTTGCCCCAAAGGAGGCGAAACCAGCCCTCAGATGAGGCGTCCTCAAAGCCGGATTGCACAGCCCAGCAGCCAGAGGAATCTTAGTACCACTATTGTGATACGTCGCAACATGCGACAGAACCCGGAGAGCTCAAACTCTCTGACCTCTGGGGAAACAAATTTCATTATACGCGACATATGTGTCGATAACAAGCACGCCAGTGTGCATTCCCTGGAAGTGAAGAGGGTAGTGGCACAACAAGTTTAAGACGACATTGCGTACCTCCAGTCGCATGAGTTAGCCGCGTGCAACACGCAGAAATCACGGCAAAAGTACCAGTCCTAGATTACCTCGCGCCGGACGAACTAATGCCCTTGCCCGGATATAACGAGGAAAGCACCAAGGTGCGATGGACGAGTGCGTATGTGCATCCCCCTCCCCTGCAGGATACAGCGTTGCGGAATGAATTACACGCTCGCACGTATTGCACCGCAGGGAATACCGCGAAAACCGTATGAAGTAACCCAGTCCGCTGTTATGCCGCCGAGCCTGAAGAGCGTACTCGAGAATCGAGATGGCCGACAGCGCGAACAACGATGGCTCCGAGCCCCTCAGGACCAAGAGCTGGTCCACACTTGAGAGCTCGAAGGGGAGCTTGGGCACTGCCCGAATTGACGCCAGATCCCAAAATGGACACCCACTGAAGTATGCTGCATATCTAAATACCAATTAACACGACGTAAGTCTCAGACTCTACACCATATGAAGATGGTGTACCCAACGTGTCGGAGATAACCCGGCGCACCTGTACGGGTAATTTCACAAGGCCAGAGATATTGCCTAAACCACAAAGTAGAGCAAACGTCGGATATGACGACGGTTCGAGCTCAGTGGAACCCCACAGCGCGCAGTCGCGCATAGACTCAGCTCCAGAGACTATAGATTCCTGACCCTGCCAGAGAACCCCGCGCCACGCTGTCAGAAGATATCGAGTTAACACCCGATCCTACGCGTGAAGGGGAGCCGGAGGGAGGCACGCGAAGAACAGGAGAGAAATTCACGTGCACACGAGGGTAATGCACGCGCACCGCCGGACGTATGCAGGATTGATTTCCGAAATGGACAATAACCTGCCACACGTACACGTCAACGCACGTAGCACCCATCCTGATTGCACACGGAATTGCCCGCACGATAGCTTAAAGAAGGAAATACGAGCACCTGGACGAGGTAAATAGTCAGCGCGAGCCTAGAAGAACAAGGGGCGAACGCACCGACTATCGACGCTTAGCTGGTCCCTTCTCAGACAACAGAAGGAGAAGAAGAGAGCAGCACCAAAAGAAGTATCGCCAGATAAAAGAGCACGTAAATACTGTTGCAGGCGATGAACCCAACGGCCTAAGAGACGCCAGATGTTCTCAAAGGGTGGCCAGGGTGTGAGGTAATGACCAGAACCGAGCCAGACCAATTCCAGTAGACGAGGACTTGGAAGCTGGTTGACAGACGAAAGTACCACGCGACATTTGTGACAACCCACGCAGCGCGCGGAGAGATGCACGCGACAGCGACGCGGGATAGCACACGCGATAACATAGCTTGGCAACCCAGGATAGCCTGAAGAGTAAAGAAGGGCACCTAGGATCAGGAGCTAAATATGGATAAATGCAGAATAGCCAGAGAGACATGCACTAGTTGCGGTAGCAGAAATGCTGTCCGTATAAGAACAGACGTCCATCACCAGCAAGGGAATCCCACCAGCTTAGAAAGAAGTGTAAAAGGGAATAGTATAACCCACAGACTGGCCGGAAATACAACGCACAATCAGAGCAGAGCTCGATCAGCTCCAAGAGAAGAAGATACGAAAAGCTGGCAGCGGAAGGACTTGGGCATGAATATGTCGAGACCCACATCGCCAGTATATGCGCCGACCAAAGTGGTCTAACCGCGAAACACCAGACGTGACGCACACCAGCGCACAGATAATGCAACGTGTAGGACACACGCAGGGGTAATGGGGGCATGAAAGATACCCCAAACACACCGCGCGAGACCAGTAAGGATGCATGCGACAAGCTTGCGACGATAGCTCACGGAAGATACATGAGGTCGTCTAGAAAAGAACACACATCGAGAAGCGATACATGCGAAGGAGCATGGAACGCGTGCGGATCCAGTAGGAACGCCTATGGACCAGACGCGCCAGAAACCTGGAAAAGAGTTAGAGTACGCTCATATGCCAGGTAGTCATGAAAGCGGACATAATGAACGCGGTCTAGCTAGACGACGCTCAGAACTCGAGCAGACAAGTTGCCAATGCCAACTTACAGTCCATAAGCACAGGAGAGCGCACCCTTTAAGCATAAAGACTCAGAGGTCAAGGGCGTTGTGCACATCGTCGAAGGTCGTCGGAACTCCAAGGAGACCACAGCTATAGAAGCCTCGGCCAAAAAGTCCTCTAGTAAGAGATGGCGAGGTCCTGATTCAAAGCTGTCGCAGCCTGGAACAGACAGCCCATATGTTAGCACCACGCCCAAAGCACCGGCAGCACACCACTGAGATGGGGCTTGCACCGGCTTGAAGGGGAGTGTTAGGGGGCAATCCGGCGCCAGCAGATTAGCGTGCGAGCGGAGCGCACTACCGGAGGGGTAGCGGAGCGGAGCGCGACGGAAGCGCACCGGATGCTCGTAGGGGCACTCGAATAAACTCGGAATCACATGTGATCGCTCTGATGGTGCTCCGGGTGCATTGATAAGATAAACAAGTCTACACAATCGTATTGTACTTAAGCACGCAGGTAGTTAGACGGACATATCCATTCTGTTCGGCGGGCACCCCCCGTCTATTACTGTGGGACACCTCAAATCTTTACACCCCTTGTTCTTCTGGGTTCGTCCTGACCACTTGTCTCGTCCAGATGCTCGTATTTCCTCTTTAAGCTATCGTGCGGGCTATTCCGTGTGCTATCAGGATGGGTGCTCCGTGCGTTGTTGAGTACGTGGGGCAGAGTATTGTCCGATTCTCTCGAGACAATCCTGTGTACGTCCGGCGGTGCACGTGCATTACCCTCGTGTGCGCGTGAATTCTCTCCCGTTCTTCGCGTGCCTCCCTCCGGCTCCCCTTCACGCGTAGGATCGGGCGTTACCCCGATTTCTTCTGACGGCGTGGGGTTCTCTGGTAGGGTAAGGAATCTGTAGTTTCTGGAACTGAGTACTTTGCGCAACTGCGCGCTGTAGTATTCAACTGAGCTTGAACCGTCGTCATATCCGACGTATGCTCTTCTTTGTGATTTAGGCAACATCTTTTGCTTGACATTCTGGCCTTGTAACATCACCCATACTGGTGCGCCGAATTCTCTGAGATGCGACACGTTTGGTTTTTTGTTGCACCATCTTTCGTATGGTGTGGAATCTGGGACTGCCGTTGTGTACGAACGATTTCGCACGTACGCTGCGTGTTTCATGGCCTGTTCCCAAAGGAATTCCGGCAATTTTGAGGCGGTAAGCATCGCTCTCGCAAGCTCTACGAGGGTGCGATTCATTCTCTCCGCGACGCCGTTCTGAGCTGGGGAATATGGTGCCGTCAACTGGACTTCTATGCCCTGCTCGTTGCACCATGCGCGGAGGTTGTGATTGACAAACTCCTTTCCGCGGTCGCATCTTATAGTGCGCGGCGACTTGCCGTTCGCTTTAAGGTGCGTGACATAATTCTTTACATGTTGCGCGGCTTCACTTTTAGCCTTCAGGAAGTACACAGTGACGTTCCTGGAGCAGTCATCGACGAAAAGGATATAATATTGTCGACCGTTTATGGAGTTGACGTCATACTTCCCCCAGAGATCCATATGTGTGATTTCTCCGGGTTTGGTCGCACGTCGCGACACAGGATGGTATGGCTCCTCTGACTGCTTTGCTTCTGTACATGCTTGGCAGTCTGGCTTGGGCGACGATTTGTCTACTTCGAGCCCATTGACTAGGTTTTTGTCCAGTAATCGCTGGATGCCTCTGTAACTGATATGACCGAAGCGTCTGTGCCAGGTCTCCCAGTTTGGTGCCCTTGACGTGCTTGTGTATGAGCACGGCTTTGTAGAGTACTGGGTGGATTGGTTAGGCATAATGAAGCTTAGCTTCATGCGGTAAAGATTGCTGCACGTCTTTGTGCCTGATGCAATTTCTTCACCGTTTTTGGTGACGAGTGTGAGTGTGCCGTTTCCTAACGTGCACGTCCGCCCATCTCCCTCCCATCTTCCTAGGGAAAGTAGACTGGTCTTGTTTGTAGGGACATATAGCACGTCATAGAGGTGTAGAGTATATCTACGCCCTTTGTGAATAGATTGCAATAGAATCGTGCCTCGTCCTTTTGCGCGCGTCTGCACATTCCCCACACCTGTGACAGGTATGTCCTCAGTGGGGTTGAATGTAATGAATGCGTCACGTCGATTTGTTACGTGTGATGTTGTCGCACTATCCGCCAACCAATCATAAAGGGAAGCAGAATTGTTATTGGAAGTATCAAGCGACGTATCGTAACACTCGTACTCGCCTCCCTCTGAGGCACCTACATCCATCATATCGTCAACCACATCTTTCAACCCATCACTGGTCATGTCGTCGACTGCGTCAATAAGCCCGTCGTTGGCCATGTCGTGCGTACCTATGGCCACTCCGAGCTCCCCTTTGAACTCGTCAGAGTAGAACACAACTTCTTGCGCCTCCTCAATGAAAGCTGTGTCCACTGCGGCGGCCATGGTAGTCTCCTCCATAGTTTCGTTAGCCTTTTCAGTGCGCTGACGCTTCTGCGTGGCTGAATTGGAGTTGGGGGTACTCCCCGTCCTCTTGTTGGCGTTGTTGCCTTTATTGTTGCCGGGTTTGCCATTGCCCCCCCAGCAGTTCGCCTCATCGTGGCCATGCTTGCCACACAAGGTGCACTTGTTCTGGCTGAGGAATCGACAGTCTTGGGTGTTGTGATTGTCTCTGCCGCAATGTTTGCAATGCAAACCATCACACTGGGAACGTCCGGACCCCTGATTAGCTGTGCCACGATTGTTCTGGCCTTTCCCGCGTGCATTGCGGGGCGGTAGGGTCTGACGCTTCCTAATATTGCGGCGCTCTGCCTCTTCAATGATAATGCCAATGAGCTGTTGGGTGTTAATATTGCCCTTAGCATCTTTCTCGTGGGGACGCCCGACGTAAGAGTCAGTAAATACGTCCCAGGAGTGGGGGAGAGAACCAGCTATGGTTCCTTTGAAGACTTCTTCAGAGATCATAAACCTGCGATCGCCGTTAGCAATATGATTTATACGCTCCCAGTTCCTTTTGAGTTTGTTTAGGTGATCAGCTATATTGTCGCCATCCACGGCAATGATGTTGAAGAAGTTGCGCATGTAGGTAGTGATCGTAAGGTGTCCCTTAGTGGCGTGGATAGCTTCGAGGTTGGACCACGCCTGCTGAGTGGTGGTCGTACGACTGACATGTACCGTCTGAGATGTCGTGAGATTGGTGGTGATGAGCATCTTTGCGAATTTATCGTTGAAGGCCCAATTTTCCGCGCCGACCGGGTCGACGTTCGAGTCTGGTTGAGCGATGGTGCCAAAAGCATAACCCTCGACACCGCACAAGCCCATAATGAGGGTCATAGATTCGCTCCAGTTTAACCAGTTGCCTTGACTGAGATGTTCCAAGCTGCTGGTGAGAGATGCGAAGTTGGCAATGCTGACACGAGTGATGGAGGGGATAGGGTGATTGGGGACAGCAGCGGTAGTGTTTCCTGTCGTAGTAGTGTTGCCAGGGCCCGGAGCGGGCTGAGTAGTAGCAGAGCCAGGGGGAGCAACACTAGTCATAGTAGCAGTATGAGTCTCTGGTGGTGTTGGCGACGCTGGTGGGGATGAGTAAGATAGGAGCTCAGATAGTGGTGCCAGTATTCTGGAGATTTGATGGTTGTGATAAGAGGACTGCGTGTTGGGCAATGTGTGTGCTTGGCTTTGGTGCACGCGAGTATGACTCCGAGTGATTTTGAGAAGAAGCAAGTAGTAGTAGAAGTGGAAGTCGACTTTTTTAGATATGGGGCACAGGGCCCATAACCTGTAAAGATTTGAGGCGTCCCACAGTAATAGACGGGGGGTGCCCGCCGAACAGAATAATATGTCCGTCTAACTACTTGCGTGCTTAAGTACAATACGAGTGTGTAGACTTGTTTATCTTATCAATGCACCCGGAGCACCATCGGAGCGATCACATGTGATTCCGAGTTTACCCGAGTGCCCCTACGAGCATCCGGTGCGCTTCCGTCGCGCTCCGCTCCGCTACCCCTCCGGTAGTGCGCTCCGCTCGCACGCTAATCTGCTGGCGCCGGATTGCCCCCTAACAATCCCCCTTAAGCCGACTTGATCCGCAGGGTTCTGAACAGGTTGATAAGCAATCGACCGCGCCGTGGGGGTCCGGACGGGGTCAAACAAGTTGACTTTCTTCTTGGCTGAGGTATCCAACGTCGGTGCACTCGGCGCGGGAAGGAGGGAGAAGATGGGAAGATTTGAGGCGATGGGCTGCGCAATGAAGGCCTGTAGGGCTGGCCGGCAAACCAGTGACGGGACCCCCTAATGCGGAAGTGCCCAAGCTACTACCTAGCATGGAGCTTCCAAGGGGTTGCGTGGTGGATGACCACGCGCCAACGGCGGGTGCGGACGGGGGCCAAAGGTATTGGTACCGCCCCCAAAGGTGGTGTTTTCCGGCTGAGGAGTTGATTGTCCAAACGCAAACGTTCTCCCAAAAAGTTGAGGGGCCGTACGGCAGACCTGACCCTCCCGCGATGGAGATTTGTCCTGTTTCTTAATCTTCTCATGAATCGGTTTCAATGGGAAATACTTCTGAGCCCAAGGTGCTCTCAAAAAAGGCGCAGAAAAGGGCGCTCAAAATGGCAAGACTGGAAGAGCGAAAGATCGAAAGGCGAGCGAAAGAGAAAGCGGCGGAAAAAGGCGAAAAAAAGAAATCGGGCGGAAAGAATTGCGGCAGGAGAGCAGCCGTCGGGGGATGAAAGGTCCCAAAAGCGGGCGAAGACGAATTGCAGTCTTAAATCTTTCGACGGCAAGATGTCCGATAAGGTAGGAGGCCTCTGCCGTGTTCACCAGCACGTCGCATCATCCTCAGGCGACATCATCTCAGGAAATTACTTCGTTATGTTCACAGCTAGCCCATGTCTACAGCGTTAATCGACACTCACCAATCCTTTCCGGTCGCTCCTCTTTACCTCACTAAATGGTCGAACACTGTCTCGACTCGAGAAACTGAACGAGGGGGGATATAACAGATGGGCCGGAACAGAATGGTGGTCCGAATGTTACGACAGACTGTGGATAGAGAACTCGGATGAATCTACTCCAAACGGCGGCGAGAGTTCTGGAGGCGCCACAAGTGAAGAAAATCGTGCCAAAGATAACGATGGCAGCAGTCCAGAAAAACTGCTTGCGACTCTGGTGTCAAAAAACCGCGTGATCTATCTTACCGCGGACTCGGCCGAAGTCCTAGAGGAATTGAAAGAAGGGGATACTTACATCATCGGGGGGATTTGTGATCATAACCGGTATAAGGTGTGTAGGCAACACCAGTGCCAGTGATGGCATGCATGCTTCTTTATAGAGAATGTCGCAGAACCTTTGTCTAGACAAGGCTAGGGAGTCAGGAATCGGTGCAGCGCAGCTTCCCATTGGGCGTTATCTATCGCATTTACCAACACGCAAGGTTCTCACAGTGAACCAGGTATTTGAGATTCTTGTCAAGTGGGTGGAGACAAGAGATTGGGAGCTGTCGTTATATGCGGTCATTCCAAAGCGCAAATTTCAAGATGGCGGTGCGCAAGGAGGACCAACAAACGGGGGGAATATTGCAGATACAGCTGAGGAAGGACCTGCGCCGTAGTCTGCTTCTCATTACAGGACATCTTTGAGACATGTTTTGCCCGAACCCCTCTCCAATGGCTTCGGCTGCTGTGGCACGGACCTCCGTCCAATCTACACTCGCACAGTGAGTGAGACAAAAAGTCACAGAAACGGAAATAGCTGACCATGTAGATGACCTGGAACGTAGCCAGCACGGCGCCGTCACGGTCTTCTTGTCCATGGAGCTCTGGGCACCCGCGTAATTAGCGTACTTCAGCTCGATGGTTTTCACCTACCTTTGTATATCGCCGAGGCGGCAGCTAGCGTGTCTCTATGCAATAAGTGACGACTCTGAATCCACCGTGAGCCTTGTGCGGGTAAAGCAAATGTACAACACGCACCGTCTGATGATGGCCTTATTCTCACCCATACTATAGTATCCCGGAGGTCATCGAGAAGCTCCCACATACTTGGAATCCCTACTCTGACTTCGTCAACGTCTACCCAGCACGGCTTATTAGGTTTGACATGTCACGAGGGTCTAAGCCAGCGGCCATGGGTGAACCTCAGTCGGGAGTGGGTTCAACGTACCTGCCATTCAATTGGTGATACGTGGAGAGAGATCCCACCTTCTCTTTCAACTTCTTATCAGAACGAGATCGAGCGATCTCGGACGATCGACGCCGTCCAACTCCGACCCCTACACCCGTTTCCGAAACCGCCACAGTTCCTCGTCGCTCGACACGGCCGCACGCCGTCGCCCCCTCCCGCGCGGAAACCGACGACGGACTGCGCCACGGCAAGGCCCTAGCTCGTGCCATCGAGGAAGCACGCGCCGCCGCCAAGAAACCGTTAATTGGACCAAAAGACGATGACAACGACGACGTCGACAATGCACACGCCGCGAACATAGCATACGCCGCGACGATGGTGGGGGATCTGGACTCACCTGACGACCCCAGTTGGGAGGAGGCCCTCGCTTCCGCGGACAGAGAAGCCTGGCTGCGCGATGCTGAGGACGAATTACGCAGTCTACGCGAGATGAACGTCTACCAACTCGTACCCCGCTCCGCAGTCCCTCCCGGTCGAAAAGTTTTAAAAGGAAAGTTCGTGTGCCGTCTAAAACGCGATGAGCTAGGCAACCCTGTGCGTCACAAAGTACGTTGGGTCGCCAAGGGTTTCCAGCAGATCTGGGGACGGGACTTCACCAAAACTACGTCGCCTACCGCCCGACTCGAGTCCGTGCGCAGCATCCTCCACATCGCTGCCGCAAACGGCTGGCGAATCGAACAGTACGACGTGAAAACTGCGTTCCTGAATGGCGTGCTACCACCGGAGGAAGTCCAGTACATGGAACAACCGCCCGGTTTTCATAAGCCAGGTGCAGAAGACTATGTCTGGATGCTGCAGCGTGGTTTGTACGGAATGCGCCAGGCCTCACGCATCTGGAACAAGACGCTCCACTCCTCATTTGTAGGATGGGGGTTCACGCGGCTCGACTGTGAGTGGTGCGTCTATTACCGTCACAGCGACTCCGGTACCACCTTCGTGGCCATCCATGTCGATGACATGCTGGCCGCGTCTTCGTGTGATACAGAAGCAACTCGCTTTCGCACCGAGTTGGAGTCAAAATGGCAGATCAGTGCCCTTGGTGAGGCCAAACACGTTCTCGGCATAACATTGCACCGTAATAGGGAGGAGCGAACCATTTCACTGTGCCAAACGACTCTCATCGACAAACTGATTGCTACATTCGGCCAAACCGACGCCAAACCGATCAGCACTCCCATCGCTCACGGCGCTCAGTTGATCCGGCCTGGCCCTGATGACTCTGTCGATGATGAAGAAGCTGCCCGTTTGCAATCACTACCCTACCGCTCCCTCGTTGGTTCACTGATGTACATCGCCGGAGGAACCCGTCCCGACATCATGTTCGCCGTCAGCAAGCTCAGCTGTTTCCTGGATTGCTACCGCGAAGTGCACTGGAAAGCGGCACTACGCGTCCTGCGATATCTCAAAGGGACACGCGACCTCCGTCTCGTCCTCGGTGGAAAAAGCCAGGAGCTGACTCTTGTGGGCTACACTGACTCAGACTATGCAAACGACCCGGGGCCCATGGGACGACGCTCCGTCGGTGGCTACTGCTTCTTCCTAGGCGGTGGCGTCGTGTCTTGGTCGTCTAAGAAACAGCGGACTGTCGCAGACTCCACGTGCGCCGCAGAGTATATCGCGGCATCGGAAGCAGGGCGCGAACTGGTATGGCTCCGCGAACTGCTCACCGGTCTTGGCCTGAAGCCTCCACATGCCACACCTCTTCTATGCGACAACTCCGCTGCAGTATTGCTTTGCGAAGACCAAGCGTACCACAGTCGTGTCAAGCACATCGACGTGCGCTATCACTGGATCCGCGAGCAGGTGGACACACAGAAGCTAATCGTCATGCATATCGGTTCCCAGGACAACACCGCCGACATCTTCACCAAAGCCCTGCCTGGTCCTGCGTTCCAACGGTTGCGAAGATATCTAGGGCTACGTGCCCAGGGGGAGTATTGATGCACCGCGAACTTTATCAAAGTTTGCGGCGAGGGGGAGTATCAGAACGAGATCGAGCGATCTCGGACGATCGACGCCGTCCCGTTCCATCATATACCAGAACACGTCAGATCACTTCTAATACACCACAGATCACTCTTATAGGGACAGGAATACATAGCGTACCAATAGATAAAAGGGCGCGATAATCACGTAGTAACCCTCAGATTGTTATATCGCATCTGAGGGTAAGCGTGTCTAGACCATCGTAACACTACTGTCGCTTACATGTACCCTAGTTCCTTGTCTATAGGTCCGTGATGCAATATAGATTGTTATATCGCATATGAGGTTCCTTGTCTATAGTTCCAATACTTCTGCAAGCTGAAAAGAGGTACGTAACTCAAAGAGGGTGTCCCCGGTCACCGTGTCGCCTCCGAAGATAGTGCCAAGTTCCTAAAATCGACGTCGCACAAATTCGTACCTGGCAGATCATAAACCCAATGAAGGCTAAGACAAGACACTATTGCCTCCTGAGAGCTCCGTGGAATGACATCGAGGAGTTTTTCTTCGTCTACGACGAGCCTTTCAACCTGACCTGTTCGCTTGCTGTCAGCCAGATCCACGAGACGCTGAAGCTGGTGAGAATGCTGGACCTTCAAACTCCCAGTCAGGGTCCCTTTCAACTGTAAGTTCTGAGGGATTTGAATGAGAAGTAGAGGAGTTAGATTCAATTCAACCCCTTACTACTCAGGTCGAGCATTGTCGTTTTCTGCGTTCGATCTAGCTCCAGGAATTTGGAGAAATGACCAGGGCCAGATCCAAGCTCAGGGAGTCACGA
Organism: Lactifluus subvellereus; assembly: GCA_022496195.1. Lineage (NCBI taxonomy): Eukaryota > Fungi > Basidiomycota > Agaricomycetes > Russulales > Russulaceae > Lactifluus > Lactifluus subvellereus. The sequence continues at coordinate 21,598 of WTXC01000131.1, read as the reverse complement.
TGAATCATTACAGACGGTCTCGGGACAGGCCGATTTGCTTGCTTGTAGCCTGAGGTAGCGGTTAATATCAATCGCTCCGTTGTATTTACTTCTCTACAGCAGTTTGTGTTTGTGCTGAGCAAACATTTACCCAAGCGTCCACGACCAAAAAAGAATTTGCTCGAGCTTTCTCGATTGCGTTGGATGCCTATATGAAGTCTACTGTCAGGGATGAAGTCAACCAGGCAATCAAGGTGTTACTTGAGGGTAGGGATAGTTTGGATAATTCCCTACTACTGAACGGACTTGGGGACATCATCAAGAACCACCGTCTCCGTATGCTTTCTCTGAATGTCAATAGCCATGCTCATGCAGTGACAGAGTTAATTCCATAGGCATCAATGCTGATACTGCATGACATCAACTGTATTCTCAAACCCATCGTATTTTGTGTTTTACATTGTGATACTGTGTAATTTTATAAATCCTCTCTCTACCAAGTGTTTCATGGCTTGGTCCGAGTCCTATGGGCGAAAAATGCCTGAGACCGGCCCGGGACCGTCGGTTGCAGCGGTTGCATCAGTTTTTTTTGTAAACCCTACTATCACTGACATAGAGTTACAAAAAAAATCAAAAGTGCTCTCGGAAACAATAGGTACGAATATATAGATCCTCGGACCACACGGGATATGCAACAGGGCATGTATTCAAGAGGCTTACCTAGTTATTTAAGGGATAGGTAGAGAAGATGGACACGAGGATGGTTTCCGAATCCAAGAGCAAGGAAAATAGGGAGTTGCAAAAAATCTGTCACGAATTGTCACGGTGCCGTTTTCAACTCGCGTCCCAAAGTCGCGTCGCATCGCTGCCATTGCATCAAGCCATTCCGGGCGGAGATTAAACCTGATCCTAGTTGTCACGTCGAAATCACGTCGAAATTTGAGACTCTGTGTACAGCAGTCAATACACATCCGATTGTCTCAACATTTGGCATGGAGATGTAATTATATGTATAATTGTTGATCACCAACTTTGGGCCCATCCCAGTTATTTATTCCTAAATGGCAAACAGATTACAGCGGTTTTCAAAGAGACAGACCCCTATTTCGGTTTTTACAACCATAGGGCTGAGATTGAATGTGGTTCGGCAGCTTGTGCCGAATTTTTTCTCACACTAAATTATTGTAGTAATTAACAAAAGAAGGTTAAAAAATATAAATTATATAATCTTTACTCATATTCCGATGCTAACTTAAGGTCAAGCCTCCAACGGATCAACAGGCCCGGTTGGGCAGGCCGGTGGGAAAAGCAGTCCGGGTTAGGCCGGGCATAGATCTTAGGCAAGCAGGGAAGGAAAATGGAAAATGCACGCAGCCCCACGGCGTGCCTGCATACCCTCCCTTTTCGTTACCCACCATTGGAATTACTGTAATGTACATGTTCTAGAGATGTGTGACGTACCTGTACTGCCATCGCAGTGAGCATATGTGGCCGACCTGCGTGAACTGGCCTGCTCGAAACTCCACTAGTCTGGCGATGTGTGCTTCGCAACCGTTTGAGTGAACGTTCACTGACTCCCGATAGTCGTCATGGTGATATTGGTTGTGGTGACCGTGGTGCTCGAAGGTGGGGTACTAGTCACGGCTGTATTGACGGCGACCCATCGGTGGGAGGGGGGGCACTCAAAGGGATGCTCGGTGGAGGGGGAAAAGACTCGGATGCGGAGTTGGGAGGCGGCAAACCGGATAACTATCATGATAACTCAGAACTTGCAGGGAGAGACGCTGGCAGGCAAGGGATAGCTATTTGATAACCCCAAATCTTGCAAGATAACTAATATCCGAATAATTTCATTTTGACTTAACTATGATCCCGCTGTCAAATCTTGGAGGTCCGCTAGTATGATCATAGAAACTTCTAATGAAAACCGCTGTAATGATCTTTTGAAACGACTAGCCATTAAAATCGTTATATCGAAGCCGTATCAAAACAGATTTCTCTGGTGTCAAGTCGGGAACATCCATGGCGTATATACTAGTATCGAATGGCAAAAACTCCGAGGGCAATATCCCTCGTCATATCCATGCAAAAGTCGATTTTGTAACTCTATGTCATTTTGCAAGCCGATGCACGTGATAGTATACTAAGTTAAGTCAACCGTGAAATAACCGGTTGAGACCAGTTAGCAACCGTGACAGGACTACTGGTAGACTTTCGAGCAAGACACGATATGAGGCCATTCTCATTGACAATCTTATCGGCAGCAGTACATCGAGACGTTCTACATCCACCGACGTCGAACGACTCGAACCTCCAGCGACGACGACGACAACGACATTGTCCAAGACATCAACGACGGTCGTAATGGTCTGTTCCTCAATAAAATCATACACTCTGTACTGGGTCGACATTTCGCATTCTTGAAGGTGCGTTTGTTCGATCTGTACTGCACTTGGTCGGAAGCTGACAGTTTCTACGCCATAGCCCCACCCGTCGTGCTAAGCCCGTGCTTGGTCGCCCTGCTGTGGTACTGCTGGTGCGGACGACACCGCGCCGTACAGCGCGACGCTGAAAGCGCATGGCCGTCATATTACCTCGACAATTCCACACGCCCACGCAGACCCCTACCTCTGCCACGCCCCTCAGCCCCAAGAGGTGCGGAACCAGTCTCGCCCACGTTTCCCACCGCAGTGGGTCAGCTGCCGCCGCCTCTACTTCAGCAGCAGCAACTGCAGCAACTGCAACGGACACATCGTCACAGCGGCCAATGTCGTTCAGCAAATGCTTTCTCGGTCAGCATCCCAGCCTTTGCAGACCGCCGCAGCAGTGAGAGCGGCCGAAGCCGTTCCAACCATGGGAACGGGAACGGGAGCTTGATTTCCGTAAGTGTCACCGCGTTCTCTCCACTCGCGATGGACCAGGGAAGACCTAGGCGAGAGGATACGGCACGCTCAACCTTGCGTGCTATTCTAGGTATGTTTGTCTTGCTTACAGTAACACTTCTCGAAACGTTACTGACCAAGACGCCCCCTCCTTCGCTTCAACGCGAGACGAAGGGTTTTCGACGACACCCACCCCTCCCCTCGCTCCCAAGGTGAGATGGGGGGACTTTAATGACGCACGCCCATCTCCCTCGTTCCAAATGCGAGACGGAGTCATGGCGTCTGCTCGCCGTCTCAGGTACATCCAGCATGCTCTCGCCCCGTCATCCCAAGTCATAGGCACCCTAACCCTCGGCGACATATCCTACCCAGTCCCGGCATCAGCTACACCCTCGCGCCTCCCGCACATCACCCTCCTGGATCCCAATGGTCCGTTTACGTGCGGACATTTGTACTTTCTCCTGCAGAAGGTCATGCCCGGCCAGGACGTGTTCCTCATCACCCAGCCAGGTCCCTATGCGGAGGCTCGTACTCACGTTCTGCAGGTGCGAGCGTACTTCTCTCTGCCCCCGATTGGCTGTGGTGTCGATGGCAAGGCAGCATGGTAAATGCAGAGTATGAGTATATCGCGCTCCATCACGATGTCGGGGAGACGGAGCTCAAGCAAGTCCGAGAGATCTGAGAGGGTGGAAATTTGGTGCAGTGCCGCGGTGCGTGCTGTCAAGATGGGGCGTATCCTTATCATCGAGGGCATCGAGAAGGCTGAGTGCGGGATCATACTGGTATGTTTTTGTCCCCCGCTTCTCTCTTTTCATTGACTGACACCGCCTTCAGGTGCTCAATAATCTGCTGGAGAACCGCGAAATGTAGTACTATGTGCGTTCTTCCCATGCAAAGGGGCTAGCTTGGCTCATCTACTACATGCACAATGATGATGGCACACACATCCTCCACCACTGACATACGCTATTCCCTCCCGCCAACGCAGTTGATGCACGTTTCATTCCTGCCCAACCGTCCTTCCGCGTCATCGCAATTGGCGCTCCCGTCCCGCCCTGTACGGGGTACCCGCTCGATCCACCCTTCCGCTCGCGCTTCCAGGTGCGTTTTCTCGATCCCACCAGCATCCTCCTAGCGTATCCTGATTCGCCACGCGTACTCCCCGAGGTGTCCGCCGCGCTGCGGACGATCCTGCATGACCTCGTGGATCCTTTACTGTGTCCGTCTGTTCCAAAAAACGGCTCTACACTGGCATAATGTTAGCATCTGAGTCAACATTGAGGAACAAAGTTTAATTCTCGTGATTCTTGTAATAATACTGTATACCCGAAACTGGTCACACCCCTCCGAAGTTTCTCAAAGACCCGGCCGCCAGCAAACGGTGTTTGAGCGCAGAGCCTGTTTCAACAGGTATCACAAATTATAATAGGATACTCACCAAATGGCGTGAATACGGTTGAGAACGAGCCCAGCGCCACACGATTTGACAAAGCTTTTCACTTTATCCAAGTTGGGGCAATTTCACTCGGCTCGAAACCTTGGGAATCGTGCAGCAAAAAAGGCGAATTTTGCGGAGAAATAATTGGTTTATTGATATCGCATACCCCGTGCTCTTTTTTGTGAAACTGTCTGTGGCGAGTCTCAATGACGACTCGGACCTTGCACTGGCAATAGCATGGAGGGAGAGACGCAACTGCTATATCCACGTTGAATGCGTGATTTATAAGTGAAGACTTCCGAGTCCCGACTCCGGACTGGGCATTTCCTCAGATCGAGTGTTCATTATAATTGCAAATGGACTCACTTTGCCAACCAATAGAATCCGCAACCTGTTAAGGAACAGTACTCAGAAATGATTGCGCATATCATAAGGCACATCGTGATGAATCGTACCTTGGGCATCGCTTCAGAATAGGTTCTGTGGTAGGAGATAGTGTATGAGCCTCCATAGTAATGAGGTGAATGCACAGCGCAGGCCAACACGCCCCACACCAAGGCCTGCCAGACACACCCGCATCCCACCAACTTCCCCCGCGCGAATTGCTCCGCGCACGACTCCACCGAAGCCCTACGATACGCCACGAATGCCGACATAAAGGCATGGGAGAAGGTTTTCAGGCAGCAGAAATCAGTGAAAAGGAGCAGTTTACATTAGATCCACGTAAATGTATAGTGCGACATAGGGTTCTGTACCCCAAGGCGCACAATAATGGATTCGAAAAAAAAAAAAAAAAGTAATGAGGTGAACGCCGGAGATTCGGTTGGATGACTTGACTTGAGGGCAGACGCGAGAGATGAGTTTTAAATTTATCGGAACCAAGGCCCAGCCAACTCTGTGGGTCCCAGTATCTTAGCTGACAGTTCGTGTGAACCGAAGGCGCTTATCACGGTTCTACGATAAGAACATCGTCGTGGCTTTACAGTAAAATACCTAGAGAAGACCGTTTGTCCATAGCATTCGTGGCTGAGGCAATACAAAATGTTCCTTCAGACTTTGCAATTCCGCAAACAATGATAGAACCAACGACCCGCAGTGAGCAGGTGACGGGCGTCTGATAACCGTTCAGGCGCATAGGCCCGGCCCTGACCCGACTTGCCTACTAGTATCAACCACTCACTCAGACCCTGACTTCGCTTATCTTTGCCTGCAATCTCCATCATCTCCTCGTTACATACTGACCGCTAGACATGGACAGAGCCATCGAATATCGCAGCAAATGCAAGCATTTTCGCACTCTCATCATTGGGAGGGCAAATGCGGGAAAGACGACTCTCCTCAAGAAAGTATGCAATTCAATCGACGGTCCGGAGATTTTCAGTCCGTCTGGAGAAAAGGTAATAGAATCCGTCGCCTTCGAACACAGGCAGTTTGCTCATTTGAACCAATCACGATCAATTGCAGCTCGATCCCGTCGTCGTGCAAGGGTCATCAGAGGTTTGATTGGCTATCCCACCCTAGTTCACCCTCACTTAGCGTTTCACAGCGCGGAATTCATGATATCAAAAACCAGCTCATATTCAGGAGCAACCCGCAATTCATCTTCCACGACTCTCGTGGTTTCGAATCGGGCTCCCTGGACGAAATTGAGACGGTGAAATCTTTCATCGCCGAACGTGCTCAAGGCCGGGAGTTGCCTGAGCAGTTGCATGCGATTTGGTACGGTGGCTATGACTCAACGCACGAAGAGAAACTTACCGGATCGATGATAGGTACTGTCTCCCTACAGATACCAACAGGCCGCTACTGGATGCTGACAAGAGTTTCTTTAATGAATATGGTACCGGGAAAGGTCAGTGACTAATTTTCCCATTGTCCGACAAGCACGCTCAGGCTAAAGGCGGATGATATCATATTAAAGTGCCGGTTATTGCTATATTCACGAAATTCGACGGTCTCGTCAGCACAGCATATGGCGAGCTTCGGGATAAAGAAGGCTGAGTATGAAAGAAGCGAAGAATAAGAAATTTGAAAGAGCACAAGAAAAGCTGAAGACCAACTTTGTAGAGCCACTTGAGGCAACGGCATCCCGACCGTCAGCTTACGTTCGATTAGATGGTAAGCCAACTAGTACAAATATAATGCGGGTACATATGTTGTCATGATGTATTCAGACATGCGAATGGAGGACACTAGCTGCAACGAGCTGATCGAGAAGACGGTGAATGTCCTCGACGACGACAGGCTGAAGCTGCTATTCGTATCGGTGCAACAAAATAATATCGACATTTGTATTGAACATGCCATACGATCGTCAGTGATTTGTTGGGTTATCAGCGATTCACTCCTCATAAACTAATCATCGAGACTCATAGTGGAATGGAGATACGAGGAGGGACAGGTATGCGCTGACATCTTGCGTCTTATGAATTTGATATGCTATCTTGATGATGCAGATCGTCTAGGAGACCTCATCCGCGCAAGTCTGGCATGGTTCCCGCATGTCTGGGTAGGTAACACTATGGTTTCCGGTCAGCAAATACCATCCTGACACCACCGGACGAAATTATAAAATTGATACAGGAGGTAAGCATCTTCATACATGCAGAGTATGCGTCACGGATGTTGACAGAGATCTGATGGCTTAACGAGCAGAATGTGAGTCCACGACGACTTCTCTTGACGGGAAAGATAACTGAGATGATATATACTTCTCGTTTGACTCGGTTCCTCAGTTTGTAAGAAGCTTCACAGGCCTTTGACTTGATGAAGGTACTTACCTTATTCTGTCACACTAGGAGGTCGGGGCATTTTACCCACTTGTTATGGACATGCTAATATTGGGCCAAATACATTTTTTAACAGTATGTAAGTAATAGGATCTCTTTTCGTTCATGGGTACACAGGCATTGACGGAATAATGGATGCATAGGATGTGTGTTGAAATTTCGATCATGGGAGTAGTGACTGAACAGTGGATTGTTGGCCTTCACAGCAGGTGACAATAATGTGTAGCATTGGTTTAGCCAACATTTCTGACTTCCCCTTGCTTCGGTGTGCGATCTCTACAGATCGTGAGTGTCGATTTCGTGCCAAGAAATCAGTTTGATTTGCTACGGACCTGCCCTTCTGTGTGCGATCTCTACAGGAGTGAGTGTCGACTTCGTGCCAAGAAATCTGTTTGATCTTGCTGACAAACCTACCCTTCGGTGTGCGATCTCTACAGGAAGTGAGTGTCAATTTCGTGCGAAGAAATCTGTTTGATCTTGCTGATGGACCTGCCCTTCTGTGTACGATCTCAACAGAGAGTGAGTGTCGATTTCGTGCGAAGAAATGTGTTTGATTTTGCTGACGGACCTGCCCTTTCGGTGTGCGATCTCTACAGGAAGTGAGTGTCAATTTCGTGCGAAGATATCTGTTGATTTTGCTGACGGACCTCCCTTTGGTGTGCTATCTTCTACAGCGAGCGAGTATCGATTTCGTACCAAGAAATCTGTTTGATTTTGCTGACGGACCTGCCCTCCGGTGTGCAATCTCTACAGACAGTGAGTGTCGATTTCGTGCCAAAAAATCTGTTTGATTTGCTGAGGCCCTGCCCTTCGGTATGCGATCTCTACAGGAAGTGAGTGTCGATTTTCGTGCCAAGAAATCTGTTTGATTTTGCTGACGGACCTGCCCTTCGGTGTGCGAACTCCACAGAGAGTGAGTGTCGATTTCGTGCCAAGAGCCCTGTGTAGTTTTGCTGACGGACCTGCCCTTTGGTGTGCAATCTCTTCAGAGAGTGAGTGTCGATTTCGTGCCAAGAAATCTGTCTGATTTTGCTGACCCTGCCCTTCGGTGTGCGATCTCTACAGGAGTGAGTGTCGATTCGTGCCAAGAAATCTGTTTTATTTTGCTGACGGACCTGCCCTTCGGTGTGCGATCTCTACAGGAGTGAGTGTCGATTTCGTGCCAAGAAATCTATTTGATTTTGCTGAGGACCTGCCCTTCGGTGTGCGACTCTACAGTGTGAGTGTCGATTTCGTGCCAAGAAATCTGTTTGATTTTGCTGACGGACCTGCCCTTCGGTGTGCGATCTCTACAGGCAGTGAGTGTCGATTTCGTGCCAAGAAATCTGTTTGATTTTGCTGACGGACCTGCCCTTCGGTGTGCATCTCTACAGGAGTGAGTGTCGATTTCGTGCAAGAATCTGTTTGATTTGCTGAGGACCTGCCCTCGTGTGTGATCTCTACAGGCAGTGAGTGTCGATTTCGTGCGAAGAATGTGTTTGATTTTGCTGACGGACCTGCCCTTCGGTGTGCGATGTCTACAGAGAGTGAGTGTCGATTTCGTGCCAAGAAATCTGTTTGATTTTGCTGACGGACCTCCCTTCGGTGTGCGATCTCTACAGGGAGTGAGTGTCGATTTCATGCCAAGAAATCTGGTTGATTTTGCTGATGGACCTGCCCTTTGGTGTGCGATCTCTACAGGGAGTGAGTGTCGATTTCGTGCGAAGAAATCTGTTTGACTTGCTGACGGACCTGCCATTCGGTGTGCGATCTCTACAGGAGTGAGTGTCGATTTCATGCCAAGAAATCTGTTTGATCTTGCTGACGGACCTACCCTTCTGTGCGATCTCTACAGTCGTGAGTGTCGATTTCGTGCCAAGAAATGTGTTTGATTTTGCTGACGGACCTGCCCTTCGGTGTGCGATCTCTACAGCTCGTGAGTGTCGATTCATGCCAAGAAATCTGTTGATTTTGCTGAGGACCTGCCCTTTGTGTGCGATCTCTACAGTCGGAGTGTCGATTTCGTGAAGAAATCTGTTTGATTTGTTGACGGACCTGCCCTTGGTGTGCGATCTCTACAGGCAGTGAGTGTCAATTTCGTGCCAAGAAATCTGTTTGTTTTGCTGACGACCTGCCTTTGGTGCCGATCTCTACAGGAGTGAGTGTCGATTTGTGCCAAGAAATCTGTTTGATTTTGCTGACGGACCTCCCCTTGGTGTGCGATCTCTACAGGCAGTGAGTGTCGATTTCGTGGAAGAAATCTGTTTGATTTTGCTGACGGGCCTGCCCTTCGATATGCGATCTCTACAGAGAGTGAGTGTCGATTTCGTGCCAAGAAATCGCTTGATTTTGCTGACGGACTGCCCTTCGTGTGCGATCTCTACAGGAAGTGAGTGTCGATTTCGTGCAAGAATCGTTTGATTTTGCTGACGGACCTGCCTTCGTGTGCGATCTCTACAGCAGTGAGTGTCGATTTCGTGCCAAGAAATCTGTTTGATTTTGCTGACGGCCTGCCCTTCGTGTACGATCTCTACAGGGAGTGAGTGTCGGTTTCGTGCCAAGAAATCTGTTTGATTTTGCTGACGGACCTGCCCTTCGGTGTGCGATCTCTACAGTGAGTGAGTGTCGATTTCATGCCAAGGAAATCTGTTTGATTTTGCTGACGGACCTGCCCTTCGGTGTGCGATCTCTACAGGGAGTGAGTGTGTTCGTGCCAAGAAATCGTTTGATTTTTGCTGACGGACCTGCCCTTCGGTGTGCGATCTCTACAGCGTGAGTGTCGATTTCGTGCCAAGAATCTGTTTGATTTTGCTGATGGACCTGCCTTCGGTGTGCGATCTCTACAGGAGTGAGTGCGATTCGTGCCAAGAAATCTGTTTGATTTGCTGACGGACCTGCCTTCGGTGGGCGATCTCTACAGTCGTGAGTGTCAATTTCGTGCCAAGAAATCTGTTGGATTTTGCTGACGGACCTGCCCCTTCCGGTGTGCGATCTCTACAGGTCGAAGTGTCGATTTCGTGCCAAGAAATCTGTTTGATTTGCTGACGGACCTGCCCTTCGTGTGCGATCTCTACAGGAGTGAGTGTCGATTTCGTGCCAAGAAATCTGTTTGATTTTGCTGACGGGCCTGCCCTTCGGTGTGCGATCTCTACAGAAGTGAGTGTCGATTTCGTGCCAAGAAATCTGTTTGATTTTGCTGACGGACCTGCCCTTTCGGTGTGCGATCTCTACAGAGAGTGAGTGTCGATTTCGTGCCAAGAAATCAGTTTGATTTTGCTGACGGACCTGCCCTTCGGTGTGCGATCTCTACAGGAATGAGTGTCGATTTCGGCCAAGAAATCTGTTTCATTTTGCTGACGGACCTGCCTTCGGTGTGCGATCTCTACAGGGTGAGTGTCATTTCGTGCAAGAAATCAGTTTGATTTTGCTGACGGACCTGCCCTTCGGTGTGCGATCTCTACAGAGAGTGAGTGTCGATTTCGTCCAAGAAATCTGTTTGATTTTGCTGACGGACCTGCCCTTCGGTGTGCGATCTCTACAGGAGTGAGTGTCGATTTCGTGCCAAGAAATCTGTTTGATTTTGCTGACGGACCTGCCTTCGGTGTGCATCTCTACAGGAGTGAGTGCGATTTCGTGCCAAGAAATCTGTTGATTTTGCTGACGGACCTGCCCTTCGGTGTGCGATCTCTACAGCTGAGTGTCGATTTCGTGCCAAGAAATCTGTTTGATTTTGCTGACGGACCTGCCCTCGGTGTGATCTCTACAGGAGTGAGTGTCGATTTCGTGTGAAGAAATCTGTTTGATTTTGCTGACGGACCTGCCCTTCGGTGGGCAATCTCTACAGGCAGTGAGTGTCGATTTCGGCCAAGAATCTGTTTGATTTTGCTGACAGACCTGCCCTTCGGTGTGCAATCTCTACAGCTCGTGAGTGTCGATTTCGTGTGAAGAAATCTGTTTGATTTTTGCTGACGGGCCTGCCCTTTGGTGTGCGATCTCTACAGGCATCAGTGTCGATTTTGCCAAGAAATCTGTTTGATTTTGCTGACGGACCTGCCCTTCTCTGTGCGCTCTCTACAGGTAGTGAGTGTCGATTTCGTGCGAAAAATCTGTTTGATTTTGCTGAACGACCTGCCCTTCGTTGTGCGATCTCTACAGTTCGTGAGTGTTGATTTTGTGCAAAGAAATCTGTTTGATTTTGCTGATGGACCTGCCTTTCGGTGTGTAATCTCTATAGGGAGTGAGTGTCATTTCGTGCCAAGAAATCTGCTTGATCTTGCTGACGGGCCTGCCCTTCGGTGTGCAATCTCGACAGGGAGTGAGTGTCGATTTCGGCCAGAAATCTGTTTGGTTTTGCTGACGGACCTGCCCTTCGGTGTGCGATCTCTACAGCTCGTGAGTGTCGATTTCGTGCGAAGAGATCTGTTTGATCTTGTTGACGGGCCTGGCCTTCTGTGTGCGATCTCTACAGGTCGTGAGTGTCGATTTCGTGCGAAGATATCTGCTTGATCTTGTTGACTGACCTGCCCTTTGGCGTGTGATTTCTACAGGGTGTGAGTGTCGATTTCGTGCGAAGAATCTGTTTGATCTTGCTGATGGGCCTGCCCTTCTGTGTGCGATTTCTACAGCTCGTGAGTGTCAATTTCGTGTCAGGAAATCTGTTGATTTTGCTGACGGACCTGCCCCTTGGTGTGCGATTTCTACAGGGAGTGAGTGTCGATTCATGCGAAGAAATCTGTTTGATCTTGTTGATGGACTGCCCTTCTGTGTGCGATCTCTACAGGTCGTGAGTGTCGATTTCGTGTCAAGAAATCCGTTTGATTTTGCTGACGGACCTTTCCTTTGGTGTGCGATTTCTACAGGGAGTGAGTGTCGATTTCGTGCAAAGAAATTTGTTTGATTATGCTGATGGACCTGCCCTTTGGTGTGCGACCTCTACAGGGAGTGAGTGTCGATTTCGTGTCAAGAAATCTATTTGATCTTGCTGACGGGCCTGCCCTTCGGTGTGCAATCTCTACAGCCAGTGAGTGTCGATTTCGTGCCAAGAATTCTGTTTGATCTTGCTGACGGACGTGCCCTTCGGTGTGCGATCTCTACAGCTCGTAAGTGTTGATTTCGCTCCACGAAGTCTGTTTGATTTTGCTGACGGACATGGCCTCCGGACGTGCGATCTCTACAGGCAGTGAGTGTCGATGTCGTGCCAAGAAATCTGTATGATTTTGCTGACGGACCTCCCCTTCGGTGTGCGGTCTTTACAGCTCGTGAGTATTGATTTCATGCCAAGAAATCTGTTTGGTTTTGCTGAAGGACCTGCCCTTCGGTGTGCGATCTCTACAGGGAGTGAGTGTCGATTTCATCCCAAGAAATCTGTTTGATTTTGCTGACGGACCTGCCGTTTGGTGTACGATCTCTACAGGTAGTGAGTGTCGATTTCGTGCCAAGAAATCCTTTTGATTTTGCTGACGGACATGACCTCCGGATGTGCGATCTCTACAGGCAGTGAGTGTCGATTTCAGCAAGAAATCTGTATGATTTTGCTGACGGACCTCCCCTTCGGTGTGCGATCTTTACAGCTCGTGAGTGTCGGTTTCATGCCAAGAAATTTGTTTGATTTTGCTGATTCGGACGGACCTGCCCTTCTGTGTGCGATGTCTACAGAATGTGTGTCGATTTCGTGCCAAGAAATATGTTTGATTTGCTGATGGACCTGCCCTTCGGTGTGCGGTCTCTACAGAGAGTGAGTGTCAATTTTGTGCCAAGAAATCTGTTTGATTTTGCTGACGGACTTGCCCTCTGGTGTGCGATTTCTACAGAGAGTGAGTATCGATTTTGTGACAAGCAATCGGTTTGATTTTGCTGACGGACCTGCCCTTCGGTGTGCGATCTCCACAGAGAGTGAGTGTCCGCTGAGTGTTTCTAAGTTCTGCTCATCTTTCTCACCACATTTGCAGACAGTTCGTGTTACACATCATTGTTCTCCAGGGTCTTGCATATCAACCTGATTTTTTCCGATTCACTGTTTCGGTCTTGCTGGCTTACAGTTTGTGAGTTCACAGCTGAACCTACTAGTGTATAGGCGCATCTTGGCTCATTGATCTTCCACATGTGTCTATTTCTAGTTGCACAATGTCAATTCCTGTACAAGTGCTCTCCGGGACAAGTTTTCTAACGTGGTATGTAAACGAGTGGTCCACGTAAATTCTCTTCTTTCCTTTTAATATTGTTCTAGGATGAGTTGGATGAATCAATACAGACGGTCTCAGGACAGGCACATTTGCTTGCTTGTATGTACCGGTTGATACCAATTGCTCTATTGCACTTAATTCTCTACAGTGATCTGTGTTTGTGCTGAGCAAACATTTACCCAAGCATCCACGACCAAAAAAGAATTTGCTCCAGCTTTCTTGATTGCGCTAAATGCCTATGTGAAGTCTACTGTCAGGGATGAAGCTAACCAGGCAATCAAGGTGTTACTTGAGGGTAGGGATGGGTTGGACAATTTCCTACTGAAAGGGCTGGGGGACATCATCAAGAACCACCGTCTCCGTATGCAGTTTTTCTTTGAATGTCAATGGCCATGTTCATGACAGTTAATTCCATAGGCATCAACGCTGATACTGCATGACGTCAACTGTCTTCTGAAATCCATTGTATATCATGTTTTACATTGTGATACTGTGTAATTTTAAAGTCTCCCCTCTACTTAGTGTTTTAAGGTCCGGTCCTATGGACTGAAGACCGGACCGTCGGTTGCGGCGGTTGCATCAGCTTTTGTAAACCCGGGCCCACAGTTGCGGTCTTTGATCATATACTAAGTCAACCGTGAGATAACCGGTTGAGACCAGTTAGCAACAGGATTACTGCTAGAATTTCGAGCGAGCCACGGTATGAGACCATTATCCTCACTGACAACCTTATCGGCAGCAGTACATCGAGACGTTCTCCATCTACCGACGTCGAGCCTCGAGCGGAGGCGACGACATTGTACAAGACATCAACGACGTTCGTAATGGTCTGTTCTTCAATAAATTCTTATACTCTGTATTGAGCCGACATGTCGCATTCCTGAAGGTGCGTTTGTTCGATCTGTACTGCACTTGGTCGGAAGCTGACAGTTTCTACGCCATAGCCCCACCCGTCGTGCTAAGCTCCGTGCTTGGTCGCCCTGCTGTGGTACCGCCGGCGCGGATGACACCGCGCTGTCCAGTGCGACGCTGAAGGTGCACGGCCATCACATTACCTCGACAATTCCACCGTGACCGTGACACGCCCGCGCAGACCCCTCTGCCACGCCCCTCACAGCCGCAAGAGGTGCGGAACCAGTCTCAGGCTCGCCTACGTTTCCCACCGCAGTGAGCCGGCCGCCGCCTCTACCTCAGCAGCAGCAGCAACTGCAACGGACACATCTCACAGCGGCCAATGTCGTTCAGCAAATGCTACCTCGGTCAGCATCCCAGCCTTTGCAGACCGCCGCAGCGGTGAGAGCGGCCGAAGCCATTCCAACCATGACAACGGGAACAGGAGCTTGGTTTCTGTAAGTGTCACCGCGTTCTCTCCACTCGCGATGGACCAGGGAAGACCTAGGTGAGAGGGTACGGCACGCTCAACCTTGCGTGCTATTCTAGGACTGTTTTCGACGTCACGCACCCTCCCCTCGCTCTCAAACGTGAGATGGAGGGACTTTAATGACGCACGCCCATCTCCCTCGCTCCAAACTTGAACGCGGAGTGATGGCGTCTGCTCGCCGTCTCAGGTGTATCCAGCGTGCTCTCGCCCCGTCGTCCCGAGTCATAGGCACCCTAACCCTCGGTGACATATCTCACCCAGTCCCGGCATCAGTTACACCCTCGAGCCCCCCGCACATTGCGCCCCTGGATCTCAATGATCCGTGTACGTGCGAACATTTATACTTTCTTCTGCAGAAGTTCGTGCTCGGCCAGGACGTGTTCCTCATCTCCCAGCCAGGTCCCTATGCAGAGGCCCGTGCCCACGTTCTGCAGGTGCGAGCGTACTTCTCTCTGCCCCCGATTGGCTGTGGTGTTGATGGCAAGCCAGCGTGGTAAGTGCAGAGTATGAGTATATTGCGCTCCATCGCGATGTCGGGGAGACGGAGCTCAAGCAAGCCCGAGAGATCGGTGTAAACTTGGTGCAGTGCCGCGATGCGTGCTGTC
Source organism: Lactifluus subvellereus (assembly GCA_022496195.1). Lineage (NCBI taxonomy): Eukaryota > Fungi > Basidiomycota > Agaricomycetes > Russulales > Russulaceae > Lactifluus > Lactifluus subvellereus. The sequence continues at coordinate 6,363 of WTXC01000131.1, read as the reverse complement.
AGGATGGGGCGTATCCTTATCATCGAGGGAATCGAGAAGGCTGAGTGCGGGATCATCATGATGCCGGTGTGTTTTTGTCTCCCGCTTCTCTCTTTTCATTGACTGACGCCGCCTTCAGGTGCTCAATAATCTGCTGGAGAACCGGGAGATGTAGATGTGCGTTCTTCCTATGCAAAGGGGCTAGCTCCGCTCACCTACTACATACACAGAAACCTCGATGATGGCACACACATCCTCCACCACCGACATACGCTGTTCCCTCCCGCCGATGCAGTTGACGCACGTTTTATTCCTGCCCAACCGTCCTTCCGCGTCATCGCAATTGGCGCTCCTGTCCTGCCCTGTACGGGGTACCTGCTCGATCCACCCTTCCGCTCGCGCCTCCAGGTGCGTTTCCTCGATCCGACCGGCACCCTCCTGGCATATCCGGACTCGCAACGCATACTCCCCGAGGTGTCCGCCGCGCTGTGGACGATCCTGCGTGACCTCGTGGATCCTTTGCTGTGTCCGTCTGTTCTAGCTTCCGGAAAAGGGCTCTACACTGACATAATGTTAGCATCTGAGCCGACATTGAGGAACAGAGTTTAATTCTCGTGATTCTTGTAATAATACTGTATACCCGAAATCGGTCACACACCCTCCCTTGCCCCAACTGTGAGGTTAAGAGCTATTTATTCAAATTTGTTGTGTTGATGTAGTTAGTACTGTAAATACATGAGGACTGTTCCCAACCGTGTTTAGACTGGTTGTGACTGGTCCCGATTAAGTGCACACGAGAATGGTACTAGTAGATATTGAAATGATGACATCCCGGCCCGTGTGGCATGCATGATCCGGCCCAATCCTTCCGCCAACCTCTCCCTCTCCACCATCTTCGGCACCAAGGAAGGAGGAGCCACCCTAGGCACCTTCCTTGCCAAAACACAAGCATGCCTATGCCCAAGGTGGCATGACCCACTGCTGGAGGATCATGGCTAGAATTTCGGGCCTTTGAGGCCCCAACAACTATGTTACGCTCAGCCTTGGGTGTTCTAAGCGACTTGCTTATCGTTGACTTGGTTCAGCCCAAGTCCTGCTTCAGGGTAGTGCTGCGTGCACTGTGGACGATTGAACAATGGTTCTCCTCTTGATTGCAATGGCTCAAGACGTAAGCCAACTGTCGTGCACAAGTGACAAAGGTGCACTGATAGCGCAGCGACTTCCTAAGTGACTTCAATGCAAAAGGTGTTCCAAGCCAAAAGAGTTCCCTTATGACAGGGGGGAGAAAGAGGGGTAGAGAGGAGGGGAGAGTGTACTGGTGGCCTTGGAAGGTCTGGTCTGGTTTGGAGTATCCTAGGGGTGCTTCCCACTGCAGGGATTCCTAGGTTCAAGTAGGCTGTATTGTGAAGTCTGTAGGCTGAAGAGCCAAGAGGTCGAGTCTGTAGTCTACTGCACAAAGGAGTGTGCTACTTATAGTTTCATGAAGGCCCCTGTCTAGAGGGCCGCATAATCGTCAGGGCATAGGGCCCATGCATCTAGTAGGTTCCAGACTCTGCGTCATAAGGACGCGCAAGTGTATCAGTAAGAAATCAAGGGCGTGCATGAGGTATGAGATCAAGGGTCATAGTGATCGACCCAATAGCAAAAGTACTCAATGTCCGGTGAACGCGCGGCCTGCCAACACGCTGCAACACGTCTGCACTACACCCTGGACCCAGGGGAACACGCCTTTAGCGTTCTGTGATGTGCCGATGTGATATGCGTGATGCATGCACATGCATGTGCCATGCGAGTGCCGCAACCATGCGAGCGTACATGAGGCTAGCAGCCTCCTTCCTAATCAGTCCGTATAGTATCAGTTCAGTGTCCATAGTGTCAAATGAGTGCGTAGCGGTTCAGGGGCACTCCCTAGGAGTCCCAATTCCATCCTTGTCTTGTCAGTTAGCCAGCTGTGAGCTCCAGGAGCTCCTGCACAGACTGGGTCGCGCGCAAGTCAGTGCGCGTGGTGGTCGTGGTCGTAACAAACTACACCTTACACACACACTTTCTCTCCACATCACCAAACATATATAACAGTACACAACCCTCTCTGATTAACTGGGGTGCATCACCACCTTGCGTGTTACAACCACAACCACCACGCACACTGACTTGTGCACAACCCAGTCTGTGCAGAAGCTCCTGGAGCTCACAGCTGGCTACCTAACAAGACCAGGATGGAATTGGGACTCCTAGGGAGTGCCCCTGAACTGCTATGCACTCATTTGACACTATGGACACTGAACTGATACTATATGGACTGATTAGGAAGGGGGGCTGCTAGCCTCATGTATGCTCGCATGGTTGTGGCACTCACATGGCACATGCATGTGCATGCGTCACACATATCACATCAGCACATCACAGAACGCTAAAGGTGTGTTACCCTGGGTCCAGGGTGTAGTGCAGATGTGTTGCAGTGTGTTGGCAGGCCACGCGTTTACCAGACATTGAGTACTTTTGCTATTGGGTCGATCACTATGACCCTTGATCTCATACCTCATGCGTGCCCTTGATTTCTTACAGATACGCTTGCGCGTCCCTATGATGCGTAGTCTGGAACCTACTAGATGCATGGGCCCTATGCCCTGACAATTACGCAGCCCTCTAGATAGGGGGCTTCACTGAACTATAAGTAGCACACTCCTTTGTGCAGTAGACTACAGACTTGACCTCCTTAACAATTCAGCCTGCTTGAACCTAGGAATCCCTGCAGTGGGAAGCACCCCTAGGATACTCCGAACCAGACCAGACCTTCCAAGGCCACCAGTACACTCTCCTCTCCTCTCTACCTAGTGTTTTAAGGTCCGGTCTGGTCTGGTCTTTGACCTCCAGAGCTGTGCAACTGGACTGGGACCAGTTGCAGCCCATCAGCAAATTGGTCAAAATATTTTGGGCATTTTTCGGGCATTGCCGGAGCCAAAAACATTTTCCATGCGTTACAATGCTTTACAGGCATTTATGAGACAGCATAAAGAATCATGAACCACATTAATAGACATTATGAGAGATTATGAATCACTATAAACCATTATAATGGACACTATGAGAGATTATGAAGCTTCATGAAGCATTATAATGTCAGACTCAGACTCGAAGCCACAATTCAGAATCAGGTCCTGCAGTTGCAGGCTTTATGGCAAAAGTCATAGCACAAAAATTATATTGACTTGTAGCCACGAGACAGAGTATGGAATGAATACTTTAAATCCTCCCCACTGCTGCTGTCGCTGTGCAGTCGCCGCTGTCCCTGCAGCTGTCATCGTCATTGCCACCGCTGCCGGGGCGCAGGCACACATCCGCACTCACAAATGTGCCCTGCAGCGTCGTTGTCGCCGCAGCCGACGCGCCGCGCCCTCCGGAGGACTGTGCTGCGGCTGGCGGCAGCGACCAGCGTAGTGTGCGCCGTGCCAGCACGTACGTCCATTCACTGCCACCGGTCGCTCAGCTGCACGTGGCGCTCGAGGCACCCGCACCAAGGTAGAGCCCAACGGCGACGTCGTCCAGGGCGCGGGGTGAACGTGAATTCAAATACTCCTGTGGGGAGAAAGAAAGAAAAAAGTTGGGTGTGGGGAGGATTGACGGATGGAAGGGGCGGGAGGAGGGACAGACCGGGTGATCGGTGATGGAGAGCGTGGAGCGGGGGATGAAGGGTACTTGTAGAGAACACGGTACAGAATGGCGCGGGGAGCGTGCCGACTGCATGTAGTGGGTGCACGCTTGGGGGTGAGGTGAAGGGTGGAAGGGTCAGCTGAGCGAGTGGAGTGAACGTGATGCACGCGCCACCGGTCATGCCGTACAGGTAGACTTGCGGTGAGTCGCCGACAGAGAGAAGTGTGCAACCGTCCGGAGATATCGAGGCTGTGCAGAGTGGATGGGTCATACCGAAGGCGATGTCAGTGGGGCACGAAGCCCACGATAGGAGGTGGGATACAATAGGAGGGATAGCATACAGTGGTCCACAGGTACGTCAAGGCGTAGTGTGCCCACTTCGCTGATGCACTTGGGTGGGCCATTGATGCCCTTGGAACACCCCCTCCCGTTAACTCCAGCACTCCTTGTAAAGCATCTCCTCCATACGTCCAATATAATCACGCACCTCTTCCTCCCCCATCGCGCCCTCCTCCCGTGCGATGTGAACTAACGCAGCCCGCACGCCTGCGGACATTTTATTTGACGACCTATCAACAGTCAACACCTGCAAGCATGCGGAATTGAGAGTAGGAACGCACCCAGAGATATACACCTAGGCATCCTTTCCATGGCGCCACACACACACACTTCCGCTCTTGCCCAGGAAGCACGCAATTGAGACAACCGAGATGCTCGACTTCTCAAGGAGCTCGCGCCGTCGCCACTGTCGCTGCGGTTGTCGTCATTGCCGCCGCTGCCGGGGCGTGGGTGCACGTCCATGCTCACAAATGTGCCCTGCAGCGTCGTCGTCGTCGCAGCTGACGCGCCACGCCCTCCGGAGGACTGCGCTGTGACCGGCGGCAGCAACCAGCGCAGCGTGCGCCACACCGGCACGTATGTCCATTCGCTGCCGCCGGTCGCTTGGCTGCACGTGGCACTCGAGGCACCCGCGCCGAGGTATAGCTCGACGGCGACGTTGTCCAGGGCGCTGATGCGCAGGATGAACGTTAGTTTGAATGCTCCTGTGGGGAGAAAGAAAAAAAAAAGTTGGGTGAGGGGAGGATTGATAGATGGGAGGGACAGGAGGAGGGACGGACCGCCATGATCGGTGATGGAGAGCGTGGAGTGGAGGATGAAGGGTACTTGTACTTGGAGCTGCGCTGCTGCTGTCGCTGTGAGCGCTGGCGCTGCACCTGGCTTGCTCGCGGGGGGACTGAAGCGGTACTCCATCAGGGTGAAGCGTCCGTCGGGCGGGACAATAGAGAGCGCTTTGGATTGGGAAAAACGGTTTAGTCTGTGAGATGTGCGGGTGTTGTGGTCAGGGCAGCTCGGTGCATATGATGGCACGTGCGAACCGGATGCAGGGGTGGAAGGAGGGCTTGGTGATGGTGTGCACGTTGGTAAGTGTGAGTGTTCTTGCATACAGGTGGTCAGGTGGCGAGTTGCGATCAGAAGGAGAGTAGACGCCACGCACCTGAGAATTTGCAATTTACGTCGATCTTGTATCTGCGTGCCCATTGTTGCAGCAGCGTTGCAAAGAGCGTACAAGCGATGCTGATGACCAAGCTCAGAGACCAGAGAGCGTTGACCCACACAACAGCCTAAGAGGAGAACTATATGAGGATGAGGTGTCGGTAGCTGTTCTGCCGGCAAGAAGAAAAGATGCGGGGGCAGTAGAAACAGTCTCAGCAGGGCATGCATTAGGCCAGAGACCCAGGGCTCAAAAGATCCATCAGTCCTGCACACTATTTAGAAGACATGAGACGGTTTGACAAGTGAAAAGGAAAAGGAGTGCTCGGGTGTTTCCGGGGACATAGAAAAACCTAGCCACTCCGCTCCCGTCTCTGAGGTAAGCACGTGCCGTGGGAATACCGTGCCGGACCGGTCTCAGCACGCTGCTGACAATCCCAGAGCACGTGCCTCAGAGATGGGAGCGGAGTGGCCAGGTATAACTATTGATCACAGGATAATCGCACTTCTCTTTCCCCTTCCTCCACCACATACCTTCGACTGTGAGTGCATGGGTCTGGCTTGGGCCAACCTGTGACAGTGACAACGTGACCTGCCTGCCTTTTTGGGCTCAGAACCTTCAAGTCACAATGACACCGCATATATCCATCGCGACCTCCAGTGATGGCGACAAACGGTGGTCAAACACAAGGGAATGAAACAAACAGGTAGAGGCTTGGGAGGTAATGCCTCCCAAGCTTCCAGTGTGCTTTTTTTTTTTCTTTTTTCTTTTGCTAACGTTTTCTTTTTTCTATTGTAATAGCTACAGTGATTACAACACGATGCAGCGACACAAGCTCAACCCAAAAAAGAGTTCCTCATCGACTTGGAGGTCAGGAAACTTGGCTCACACTTGGCCGTTGACCGTGCAGTGTTCAGATCGACCTCGAGGCGGGTGTATGCAACTGGGTGCATATTAGTAATCGCGTGTTCCCAATACAGTACTTCCCTGTTTCCTTCGTTGCTCACCAGGGGGTGCCGCCATGCATATACTTAATCTCTAGATACATTCTAGTCCCACTTGCACGCTGTTCAGGCTGGGCATGTTCATCACTGGAGAAGGTGGAGCGGGGAATGTGCTTTCTGCATAGTTCTGTTCACCTGCGCACACGCAGCATTACGCTCATCATTGCATGCAACGTGTTAAATCCCATGGCACAACAGCGCTCATTGGTGTGTTGTTGTACTGTCTCTCTCCCCGTC
>WTXC01000130.1:0-71718 GCA_022496195.1 Lactifluus subvellereus | reverse complement strand
AAGTTTATAAGAAGTAAGGGAAACAAGAATGTTGTAGATGCGATAACTGTGGCTACTTTTGCACTTTGCCTCTCGGTAAGGAACCATTTCATGAACATTATGCCCACCCCTTACCCATCTTGACCTTCTCAAGGTCACACTCAGCAGGAACACGAGACTAGCCACGGTTCTATGACACAGACCCGCTGGGCTGTCGATGGTGCTGACGGGACAGGTGTCGAATTAGGGGTCGTAGATTCTCATCGAATGATGAAGGAGCGCCCATGATGTGCAACCTTGTCTGTTCGTCCATGGGGAGACACATTCACGTTGATTACTGCCGAGCTGAAGAGGATACACCTTGCGAAGGTGCTGAGGTCCAGCATATCGGCACACGGATGTTCCCAACCCTGAAAAACCCAAGGATGCTATCACTCACAGCCTCTACTGGCGTAGGATGGGTTCGTCGAATGTCTTCTTTCACCAAGTCCACTTCAGTCTAAAATTTCATCTGCAGGCTTCAAAGGTCATGGGTACCTTACTTTTTATGCCGAAATCCGCGCTGAGATTTGCAATCAGACCCATATACTCGTGACGAGCAGGCCAACTTTACGAAGTGGTGTGTTATATTTACTAGGCGCAAATGAGAAACGTGTCACTAACACTTCATCTTAGCGACGCCATGTGTTCGGGTAGGTCACAGCGTTGGACACATTGCTACGCTTCATGACTTTCACTGCATATATACAGGCGCTGAGCACTCGGCGACGGCAGCTACCCCAGGGCAGCCGTCCTACTGCACATTACCCATGTTCCATCCGCCTATGAACTTAAACGATCCGTCACTGGTCCTGGTTATATATCCAATGACGGGCATATGTTTGAATGCAGAAACCCGGTGGCGTTACAGCAAGCATTCCATGTGTAGGCCTACCTCAACTCATTATTGAGAACGTTAATACACTGGGCTTCTGCAGGATATTCATTATTGACAGGTTAGGCTCCTTTCCATTGATGTGCAGTTTTTCATATTTGGATCTTAGATCTGGTTCCATGTCTCACAGGGACCGTCGTCCCTTGGCCGACACACCCGCAGCAGACCGGATCCGGCGGTTTGCAGATAATAGGCTTGGCGCTGTCTATTCTGCTTTATATGGCTTCTGGTCCTCACGCCACGCCGCTGTTACTGCGGGTCAACAGGTAGCTGGTGCTCGTCGAGATGCATACAGTGTTATCCTCTTTGAGGACGATACTGAAAACAAAGTGGTTAATGACTTTATGAGCACGCCGGACGAACTCCTTACGCTCGCTATGCTGAATGTACGAGCTTACGGCGGCACAGACTTCTCGGAGGCTCTTCGTGCCGCTCATGCTGTCATGATACAAAACTGGAGCACGGAAAGGCTCGTATACCTATCCGATCTCCCCCGTCCGGTTTCTTTCTGATGGTTCATGCAACTCAGAACACCAATCATGATTTCCTTTCCGACGGGCAGTGTGATGTATCAGATGAGGCAATCCAAGATGTTTGTCGCTCCGCTGTCCAACGAGGGTGAGTTGCTTCGACCTATCTGATATGATACCCACGGATCGCTCACGCTTGATCAGGAAACCGCTTTCTTTCCATGCGGTTTCCTTTGGTCCGGACGGTTCGACTGTTACCCTCCGTAGGATGGCGCAGCTTGCGCTCGATATACAGAATAATGCACCTCGTGATCCTTTGCTCCCTGACACGGCGAGTGTTCCTTCCTCTTTCACTACCGCTCTTGACACGGTGAGTACTCGTACCTCTCACGCACTCGGAAATGGCTGACATGACCTAGGTGCGGCTTGCGGAGACATTCTTAGGAATTGCGGAGTCAATGAGGAAGCCACGAGGCTCACTGATGCGCTGAAGTTTACAAACCAAACGAGACTGCTTTTGTACTGTGTACTGTGTACTGTAGAAAAATGACAACTGACCGGGCCGAAATGCCGGGATTGTTTCGTTCTCTCATGTAGTACTCTCAGCCTGAGACTATTTTACCTGTACAGTACCGCCAAAAGATAATGATTACTGTTTCCATGGTGAGCACTCCTACTACTACTTCACCGTGCAGGTCCAAGGTTAGTAGAATAATTTCTCCTCCATCAACTTCCGCTCCGCCTGTCAGACGAATTTCAGCCCGCGGCGTTCCCTCGGCAGTACCGCCACCTCTTGTTGTACCACAACAAGTGTCTACATCAGAGATCTTCAGGTAGCCTACCTCGGAGGAGCTTCAGATGCTTCCTTCCGTGCATCGAGAGAGGATGGCTTTAATGGTGCTCTCTACTCCCTCAAAGCGTTCAGCATTGCCACTGCACTCGTCGTTACCAGCGGCGCTGCTAGTGTGTGGGGCGTGAAAACATACCTCGGTGTCAAGGACGTGCGTGAATATGATTTTCATTACCACGCGTCACTGCCAACCCTCGCCCATTGTTTCATCATCCCAACACAGGAATTTGCTTCTGCCATGCGCCTAACCCTCCTCACAAAGTGGCCACTCTTCACCTCGCGCATTCATCGCGCGTCCGACTTGGCCCCTATCCCCCCCCCCCCCGGTCTCCTTACCTCTCACAATTCCCACCACGTCCGCGCCGCGGAATGTGCCGCCGCCAACGGCTGCGGTGGCGGACGTGGACGGGTGGAACTGGCCCGCAGCCGAAGCGCGCCTCGCGGCAGCGTATGAGCGCGGCGGTGTCGTGCAGTTCGCAGAGGCTGCTGTCGGAGAACTAGGGGTCCAGGCTGAGGCAGAGCTTGAGAGACGCAGGCGGGATCTTGGTGCCTGCCACTGCCTCGTCCAGTCACGGCAGAGGGCCGGAGCTGACCGATCCTGTCATATGGGGGCATTGTTGTCAGATCATTTGAGTCCTTGTTCGTTCCCCTGCCCCTATTGTTACGATAGATCATTCTGCAACAACTCGGCAGCATCATATGTTTAGAAGGCAATGCCAGAAACTAATTGAGCTCCGGAAAAAGGGTGTACTGTAATAACCGATCGCCGCCGCACTACTTACTAATAGCATACTGTATGCCAAGTTAGTTCTCGTTTCGATTTACAACTGGTGTTCAGCGACTTCCGGGGTTCTTTCGGATGTGTGGTTGCAGTCGTAGTCTTTTAGCTGTAATTTGATCAATGAAATTACCTGTGGCTAGTGCTGTTTCTTCGGCCTTCCCATGTTTTGTGCAAAAAAGAAATTGAGGCTCGGACCCAGGTTGTCAGGGGCTGAGCCGGTCTAAAAATCCAAATCCTCGGACAAACAGGCGGGCCGCGAATTCGTCGGTCGTGGGAATCTGCGCAAATTCGGATTCAAATAAAAAAATTCGCCGCGGGCGGCAATCGTCCTTGAAGGCATCGTCTTCGCTCAGGTTTTTTTTTCTCGATTGTGAGGTCCTTGGGTATGATCCCACGGGCAATGTTGTACTGTACAGTACTTTTTGTTTTTGTTTTTGTTTTTGAATCCGCATTTATACACCACAGCATACGACAAAGGTTCAGACGCGGTCTACGTAGTTATACGTAAGTATGTTCAGGCAGGCCCGGGTGTGTTAAATAATCAGCTGTGGTTATGGCCTTTGCAGCGCCGAGGCTGGTCTAGATATGTTGCACATATGTTGCACCCCAATCCTCATGCCCACGGCGTCTACTAATCTGGGCGAAATAGGAGCCTGTGCGAAACCCCTGGCCTTATCGATCATCATCCCCATCCTAATACCTTCATCCTTGGTTCCCCATTAGCCCCAGCGTGTCATACCTCCTACCTAACCTCTTCTCAGGGTATTCCTCACTTATGCAGCGGCAATCTCCCCTCTGTCCGGCGAGCATTACTAGGTCGCGCGAGGAGGAGACCGTTGACACGGACGAAGAGGATGAATTCTTTGACGCGATAGAGTCAAATGCCTTACCGAACCAGATGGTGCATGATGATACCGTCTCCGGCTCACTTGGTGAGTACTATTCTCCATCAATTTCGTTTTTCGATAACATTGCATGCCGCATTGTAGGCGGGCACACCTACACCCAAGCCTATGGCAGCAGTACGTGGCATACGCCTTCCCATGGACGAGTTGCTGGCTTGGAACCTGTTCCCTCTCAAATTGCAATCGACACAGATTCGCATGTAGCTGGATTTAGCACCAACGACTATGCCGGCATGTCAGGCAAGCCAGACGCATCTCAAAGGGATACAGGTATCTAGTTGAGCACGTTGGTTTAAACAACAACTAAACGTCCTCTTGTTCATTCAGATCAATTTGGTCAGCATCCGGGGGGCTATGCGGGTACTGACGGACTACCTTCACAAAATCACCAAGTTCCTACACTCACCCCCGTAGTAGACCTGGCTGAAACAGTCAAAGGGATGTACCGTCTCCTTGACCTCATCGGTGAATCCGGCAGCAATGGATACGGTAATAGACCTTAATCGGACTAAGTGCATGTTCGGCTAATCTAACAATTATAGTTGATAAGGTCATCATCGCCCAAGACTCTCTCCAACGATTCATCAACGCGATCTCTCCCGGAGCATACGCATCTATCACCAAGGTCGATTTTAAAACGTTGGACAGGCTTATGATGAAGCCCCTCGGCGTGTACGGATCCAAAGACGAGATTGTACGCCTCCTGCAATCTATCGGTGCCGTCGACGAGGATGTGTGAGTGACTTTCGTTATTTGGTATCTCCTGTTGTCAACTTTGACATTTTAGGGCTCGCCTGTTACTCTCGCGGGCGAATGGTTCCCTGTCGACACTCTCATCTGGTTTGTACATCGTGAGAGCCAGTACGGCGGGTCCTGTCGACGAACGCCACTACGTTATATACTGGCCCGAAGATTCGACCTGGGATGATTCGGCTGTTTCTTCTGTTTGCCGGAACAGAGTCACGTTCATGCGGTGAGCAACTTCCGACTCTTGGTTTCTCTCCACACTTCACACACCCAGAATAGGTATCTCACAAAGATATGCGATCAAGTCGTGGCACTCTTATCCCCTGAGCACTCATCATCCATAGTCTGGAACGACAAGGGCAGAGATATGAAATCTGTCGACATCGACACCGGGTGTTCTGGCAGACTGTTCACATTTGAGGTCGCAAAGACGAATGAACAGGAAGAGAGCGCGATCTCACGCCCCGGTTTTCAGGTACCCCTGCTCCGTTTCTTATATGAGTCCCGTATCTGACCTACGAAAGATGCATTCACGGTTCATCTCGCGTTATGAGACACCTCCTGACTGTCCAGTTGATCCCGCAGTCCTCGCACCTCACCTTCTACCCGGGGAAACCACACAAGGTTTCTTCACGGCTGCTTATTACCCTCACGGGACTCATTCCGAACCTTTTGAACGACAATCATTTAACGAGATGTCCCTGAAGCAATTGCTGTAGTAGAACGGAAGTTTGCGAGACAGAACTCATGCTTCCGCAGGAAGGACAACTCCTTGGTTCTTTCGGCAACTCTCGATGACAACGCCGTGCAGACGTTGGTTGATATCGCTATCTCAGATCTCTTTCCGAAACCTTGCAAGGAGTGGCGTACTCTGAAACAGGACATTTATGACATGGGTAATCGGGAATCTACGAAAAGACGAGGTGTAGTTTTTCAAGAACTTGCGAGCAAGGAAGGTGCCTTGCGTCGTGTTCTTCGTGGAGCTATTGTCGAGGGCGTTATGGGCCTCTACCCGTATGTCCCATTCAATGGTCCTTCGAGCTATAGCATACGAGAGTCCTTATAGGTCACTGGAACGTAATCGTCTCTCTTCTCGTGCACGGGTCGTGATAACCGTGATAACGCTAATGCCAGTCGGGAGGTTGCAAGTAAGCAGTTTCAGTTTCTGTAAGCGGCTTTCATGTTACTCACCGTTTGCGCTAGGCTCGATGCGGTTCTCCGATCTTGAGGCTCTGTATCCTGATGTTCGACACATCTATCAAAAGCATTTTGACGTTGCTAGGTTCGACAATGCATTAAGGCGTGACTCACACAAGTCTCGGAAGCTGCGCCTGATCTCCGTGCAATACCTTCTACATAAACATCAAGACCTGCATCCCGAAACACGGGCCGAGCTCACACAAACTCTCCTCAGAGGTGACTTTCACGGGGCACAACTAATGCTTCCTATGACAAGGCGGCCCAACACCGTGGTCACTTGGGTCTTTGACAGGGTTGACAGAATCTTTTCCCCACCTAGTGCTGAATTGTTGGAAAGTGAAATGAGGGCTCTCTCGTCCAGGGTCACCGACTCGCAATTCCTCCTTGACATGAAAAACGTAAAAAATGAGGAGTTACGGCCCAAGATCCAAGAGATCGAGGGCATTGCGCATAATCAACTCGCGTCTTTGATCGACGCAACTGTGGAGCCTATGACTCGTGCTGTGTCGGCTATGCAACGGGAACATTGTCAGAGGTCAATACAGCATGAGGTCGAGAGTGAAGAAAGAAAGTTATTAAACAACGCCCTCATGGAGTTCATTCAACAAACCAACACACAGTCGGCCGGGCGACGCGATTCGTGAGTTTGACGATGTCGTCAAGGTTGCCGCAGAAACTGACCGTGCCCAGGGTGGTATACCTGGATCGCATCACCACTACACAGTCAGTCGGGCGGCGAAATCTGTGAGTTTATTGATCTTGTAAGGATCAAAGTCTGATGTCACCCAGCGTGGCGTATTCTGAGCGCAATGATACGCAATGGGGCACCTATTACTCTTCTCACTACAATTACAACTTCCCTTCTTACCAAGGTCATGGCCAGGGTGCGTCTCGGCTGGATGCTGGTAGTCCATATTCTTCACTAGCTTACCAGCTTCATGATCAGACTTTTGGGGCCCAGTTGGGGCACCCATCACTCTTCTCACTATGGTGCCCCTTATTCCCATGGCCAGGGTGCGTCCGTGCCGGATGCTGGTAGCACAAGTCATTCGTTAGCTGACATACTCACGACCAGAATACTGGGTCACCGGTCGCAGAGAAGCGCTCCAAGGACCCAAACTCAAGTTCAGGGTCCACCTCATGAACTTAACAAGCGATGACAGGCACAACATGCAGCTCGATCCCAAGTATATACCGAAGCCTACTGTGAATGACCGGCTCTCTTCCGCTTTCTATGTACCAATTGGCATGGATATTGCGTACGAGTCTGACCTTGTAACATCACTCGCATCACACCTTACTGTGCTTCCTTAGCTTTTATCAGCTCCTTGAGAACGAGAGGCTCCTCCTCATTCTGGTCGACCGGGACAATGTCGCGATTTATCTTGAGCGTCTACCAGTTATGAGTATGGCCATACAACGGGATAGGCCAATCAAGAGTCTCAACCGAGAGAGGCTAGGACAAGATGTTCTTTTCGCTTTTGACGAGACGAAGCGAGCTTTGGCTGTGTGTGCTTCAATCAAGGTATTCCAACGTCAGCTGAGGGTGTCTGTGCTGACCTACCACTTCTAATCAGTTGCAACTTCACGTGTTCATTTTCGATGAGACCTTCAAGACCCTTCAGGGGCAAGGCAGCGCCATCAACCTCGCTCCATGGTATAATCAAGCTGGGGTCTCCATTCTCCAAGCCGCTTTCGTATGTGGAAATGAGGAAGTCGTTCTGGTGGACTCTGGCGCTCAGGCACGGATCTTTTCTTTCATCACATTGCAATTCAGGTGAGATTTTTATTGCGCCGTGCGATCAGAGTGTTCATTACGTACCAATGGTTGGAAGACCGGCCTCCCTCCAGCTTCCGTCCCTCCCGAGTGCCATATTCTCGTCCCCGGACGGGTCTTGTCTCATAGCTCTTCATATTCAGGACTCCCCGCCGTTGCTCGCTGCATACCATTGGGAGACGTTTGGTTCTACTGGCGGGATTCCCCTAGATGTTCCTGATTTTCCTCTTCAGAATGCTGTCTTGACGTCTATGGTCAGCCGGGGGCGGATCTTTCTTATCGGCCTCGACAGCGATACGGGATCCGCTCAGTCAATCGCTGTTGATATCACGAAGAAGGTCACAGAATTCATGTTCAAGGAGAAGGGCAACAGAAACGTCTCAAATAAGGGAGACCGTCATAGCCTGCACAACAGTTTACTCGACTGTCACGCTGAAGTCTGGACTCGTTACCCAGTCGTGGCTGCTGTGAGGCGCCGTACTGTTACATCCTTAAGCGAGCGGCAGCAGAAGAGCTTAACATTCGTTACCGAAGACGACACACGACCTTTCGATTCTTACTTCTCCGACCTCATTCAGACATTTGAAAGGACGACAAGGAAGCCCGCGGGTGATGAATTGCGTCGTATCAACGTCTCTGCGGCACAATTTGGACCATTTCGAGACAGTGTGGTCCTGCAGCCGGACTGGAATGTGTCCCGATATCGTGTTGGGGAATGGCTCGTGGACCTTCTCTGCCTCATACCGATTCATATCGCTGTTTGCCGCGAAAACCGATTTGTCCCCTTGGCTAACGGAGTTCTCTCCTCGGACCTGGAAAGGTCTCTACTCGGCGCGGAGGTGAACAAGATAGTAGACAAACTATCATTCGGTTGGTACGAGTCAATTTTCCAATCCTATTTGGCAACGAAGGTATGTTCCTAGTAGACGATCCGTGCTATATACCCAACAGTGATGTCATTATACATAGCCAGTCAAAGTCGTATCATCTATGGGTCAGCAATCTGTGGGCAAGAGCTTTTCGTTGAATCATCTTCTGGATACGTCATTTGCAGGCAGTGCAATGCGGACAACAGGTATATTCCCCATCTCGCTTGTTACTCAGAATTGAGCATAGCTTTGCAGAGGGCGTATGGATGTCTGTGACCCCTACGGACGAGGCTTTAATCGTGGCACTTGATTTTGAAGGTCAGTTGGGCTAGCATCGATCCTGTCATGACCAGTCCACGGACAAAATTACAGGCGTCGACAGCGTCGAACGGTCCCTTCAAGAGGACACGCTGCTCGTCTTATTCAATACTGCGATTTCGAATCTCGTACGCCGACTTCTTCGTGTTCACGATCCCCTCCTGACAGTCGATAGGTCCTCTTCCGCAACAATTTCGCATTTAGCCGAGACATCAGCGGGCTCTTCCAATCATTCCAGTCCAGTGCATCTGTTTTGGATCCAGCAGCAAACCCCTCTTTGTTCCAATCCACGCTTGTTATCATCATCAAGGCGAGTACCCGGTAACCGTTGCCCTACGTTATATGACTTTGTCTGTAGGATGTCGTGGATACAGACAAGATGGAAATAGCTCGCGAGTAAGACTTCCCATAATTACCACGCGACGTTTCGGTGAATGTGGTGGTTTATAGGTTTTCTCTCAAATTTCAAAAGATCGTACAGCAGGAACAGGATGCGAACTTCATCTCGCGCCTTCACGGTGGGAAATTAGATATCATACCGTGGCCTGTGATCGAATCAAGGGAGTTCTACACATTGTTCTCCGCATTAAAGGAGCGGCTGGATCTACAGAAGCTCTCGCACCCCACGGCGGGTGAATTCCTCCATACAATCAAGACGCTCATGGCGAAGTTGAAGGCACGACTCTATGGCTCGCTGTCGATGGTATGATTTGACATCTTCTGCAGGCCAATGACTGGGGAGCGCTCTCTCGTTCGTCGTTTCATCACTCTTTCTGTTCGTTGTGCTCATTCTCTCCGATCTCAACAGAGACCCTGACCGAACATCGTGCCAAGACGCTCTCCGTGCTCCTCCCCATTGCGTTGGCTACGGGGTATTCTGAGGTCGAGCCTGATCTCGAACCCTTGAAGGTATTGCTATTTATGATAGATCCAAACCATGAAAGACGATATCTGACTTGACACTCAGAACTTTGACACCGACTTGATAGTAGAATGCGATAATTCTGCAACACGCTTTGCTATCTCCGAGCGAGAACAGATTCCACCAGCTGAAATAGAGATGCACCTTACTGTTCTACGGGAGTCCTGGAGCCCAAACTCAGTGCGACAATCCATCCCCGACCCTGACTGGATGTCAAATCTCGTTGCATACATCAACAGTTTGATTGACTTGCGCGTCAATCATGTCCGACTGTGGTTGGATTCCAATTTAGAGCGGTTCCAAGCTAGCCATGCCACCATTGAGGATTTACGCAGAAGATTCGATAACATGGTCATTGAGATGAGAGCAAATATCCAACTGTGTAGCGCTCAATGCGCATCGTGTCACCTTCTCTGCGTCCGTAGTCGGTTACACGAAGGTGATCACAGCTGCCAAACAACTCACAAGTGTGTACATCAATGTGGGTATTGTGAGGATGATCCCAAGGCATGCGGTACACCGTACGTTCCCCAGCCACTTGTAATAAATGTTGGCTGACTAGATGACAGTGCTGGACACCCTGGGGAGCATATGTAAGTGAAGGTGGCCTAATAATGCGATTTCCTCATAAGCATACCTACAGCTGTGTCGTGAACGCTCATTTATGCGGTGAACCTTGCAAACTGTCGGGAAAGCGAGGTTGCCTAGAAGATTGTACGAAAGTAAGCTGATTACGACCACTTCGAATCACAGGGGCTTATGTATATAAAGGTTGCCGGACATGCAGAGGACGAGCACATGTGCTCGGCACTGGTACACATGTGTGGGGAAGTATGTTGTATTTTCAGTGGCGAAGATATGCCCCGTTTACTTACAAGCGATGCCGCTAGCCGTGCGCTCTTAGAGGGATGAGACTACCTGGTGGGAAGATATATTCTTGCTTGGAGGGCTGTAGCATTCCAAGGTACGTCCAACTCCAACGATTTTCGTTGTAATTAAAGCTCGCGATTATCTCAGCGACCAAGAGCACGAGATACATTCCTGCGACACGAGGCTGTGCCCCGCGACGTGTGACCTTTGTAAACGACTTTGCGTCCAACCACACCTTCACGGGCTCATCCCGGGTATGCACCACTTGTGCGGGTCAGTACTTGTCGTACTTTAAATGGGCGTTGATACTGAAAATTTGAGCGATTAGAGAAGCACATTCATGTCTGGCGCTATGTTCGGCGCCAGGAATATGTCAAATCGATACGGCACCACAGTCCATCGAAGCCACCTTCACTGGGAGTCACGAGACATTCCAATATACCAAGGTGAGTTTCTTCCTCATTTCTGCAGCTTATTTCTGATCCTGACTTATTCTCACACAGTATACACAAGGTTTGATCAGCATCAGATGCTTGAATCCGCGCTGATACGACAACAGTCGCCAAGCGGCTGCAGTGCGTTAAGACTATTGAAGCGGGCCAAACGTCGCATACGGGTGCTCATATCCACAGCAAGGAAGAGCAGCCGTTCCACTTCTGCGAGACTCGGTATGTCAGATCGCGACATATTTCATAACAAGGAACAGGAACAGGAACATTGTAGATGCGAAAACTGTGGCTACGTTTGCACTTTGCCCCTCGGTAAGGAACCATTTCATGATTATTACGCCCACCCTCTTACCCATCTTGACCTTCTCAAGGTCACACTCAACAGGAGCACGAGACTAGCCACGGTTCTATGACAAGGACCCGCTGGGCTGTCGATGATCCTGATGGGACAGGTGTCGAATTAGGAGATCGTAGATTCTCATCGAATGATGAAGGAGCGCCCATGATGTGCAACCTTGTCTGTTCGTCCTTAGGAAGACACATCCACGTTGATTACTGCCGAGCTGAAGAGGATACACCTTGCGAAGGGGCCGACTTACAGCATATCGGCACGCGGATGATTCCCAACCCGGATAAACCCAAGGATGCTATCACTCACAGCCTCTACTGGCGTAGGATGGGTTCGTCGAATGTCTTCTTTCACCAAGTCCACTTCAGTCTAAAATTTCATCTGCAGGCTTCAAAGGTCATGGGTACTTACTTTTTATGCCGAAATCCGCACTGAGATTTACAAGCAGACCCATATACTCGTGACGAGCAGGCCAACTTTACGAAATGGTATGTCATGTTTCTCGGGAGAAAATGAGCTACTAACACTTTATCTTAGCGACGCCATGTGCTCGGGTAGGTCACAGCGTTGATACATTGCTACGCTTCATGACTTTCACTGCATAAATACAGGCCCTGAACACTCGGCGACGGCAGCTACCCCAGGGCAACCGTCCTACTGCACATTACCCATGTTCCATCCGCCCAAGAACATAAACGATCCTGTCACTGGCCCTGGTTATATATCCAATGACGGGCATATGTTTGAATGCAGAAATCCGGTTGTGTTACAGCAAGCATTCCATGTGTAGGCCTACCCTAACTCATTATTGAGAACGTTAACATTCTGGGCTTCTGCAGGATATTCATTATTGACAGGTTAAGTTCCTTTCAGTTGATGAGCGCAGTTTCTCATATTTGGATCTTAGATCTAGTTCCATGTCTTACAGGGACCGTCGCCCGTTGGGAAACACACCCGTAGCAGCCCGGATCCGGGGGTTTGCAAATAACAGGCTTGGCGCTGGTCTATTCTGCTTTATATGGCTTCTGGTCCTCCCGCTATGCCGCTGTTACTACGGGCGAACAGATAGCTGGTGCTCGTCGAGATGCATACAGTGTTGTCCTCTTTGACGAGGGTACTGAAAACTTACTGGTTAATGACTTCACGAGCACGCCGGACCAACTCCTAAGCGCTATGCTGAATGTACGAGTTTACGTTGGCACAAACTTCTCGGAAGCTCTTCGAGCCGCTCATACCGTCATGATACAAAACTGGAGCACGGAAAGGCTCGTACTCCTATCCGATCTACCCCGTCCTGTTTCTTTCTGACGGTTCATGCAACCTAGAACACCAATCATGGTTTTCCTTTCCGACGGGGAGTGTGATGTATCAGACGAGGCAATCCAAGATGTTTGTCGCTCCGCTGTCCAACGAGGGTGAGCTACTTTCGACTTATACCCACGGATCGCTCACGGCTTTGGTAGGAAACCGCTTTCTTTCCATGCAGTTTCCTTTGGCCCGGACGGTTCGACTGCTACCCTCCGTAGGATGGCGCGGCTTGCGCTCGATATACAGAATAATGCACCTCGTGATCCTTTGCTCCCTGACACGGCGAGTGTTCCTTCCTCCTTCACTACCGCTCTTGACACGGTAAGTACTCGTCTCTCTCACGCACTCGGAAATGGCTGACATGACCTAGGTGCGGCTTGCGGAGACATTCTTAGGAATTGCGGAGTCAATGAGGAGGCCACGAGGCTCACTGATGTGCTGAAGTTTGCAAACCACCGACCCAAACGAGACTGCTTTTGTACTGTGTGCTGTATACTGTAGACTGTAAACTGTAGAAAATGATCACTGACCGGGCCGAAATGCCGAGATTGTTTTGATCATGAACTCTGAGACTCACTATTATACCAAAAAATAATAACACTTCCCCATGGATTCCTGTTTCCATGGTGAGCACTTTCCTACTACTATTACTAGTTAGTAGATCCAAGATTCTCCCTTTAGTTGGCCATTACGACAGTGGTCCTTGGTCCCCCTTGCTCTGCTTCGTCGACACCGTGCAGGTGCAAGCCCATTAATACCCAGTAGAATCACATCCCCTTCTCCGTCGACTTCCGCTCCGCCTGTCAGACGAATTTCAGCTCGCGGCGTTCCCTCGGCAGTACCGCCACCTCTTGTTATACCACAACAAGCGTCGACGTCACCAATAGAGACATCTTCAGGCAGTCTACCTCGAGGGACTTCAGATGCTTCCTTGCGTGCATCGAGAGAGGATGGCTTCAATGGTGCTCTCTACTCCCTCAAAGCGTTCAGCATTGCCACTGCACTCGTCGTTACCAGCGGCGCTGCTAGTGTGTGGGGCGTGAAAACATACCTCGGTGTCAAGGACGTGCGTGGACATGATTTTCATTACCACGCGTCACTGCCAACCCTCGCCCATTGTTTTCATCATCCCACACACCGGAATTTGCTTCTGCCATGCGCCTAACCCTCCTCACAAAGTGGCCACTCTTCACCTCGCGCATTCATCGCGCGTCCGAGTCCGACTCGGCCCCTCTCTCCCCGCCGGTCTCCTTATCTATCACAATTCCCACCACGTCCGCGCCGCAGAATGTGCCGCCGCCGACTGCTGCTGTGCCGGACGTGGACGGGTGGAACTGGCCCGCAACCGAAGCGCGCCTTGCGGCAGAGGTTGAGAGACGCAAGCGGGGTCTTAGTGCCTCGTCCGAGCTACTGGCAGAGGATCGCCGCCGCACTACCTACTCATAGCATATGCCAAGTTGGTTCTCGTTTCGATTTGCAACGGGTGTTCACTGTTCAGCGACTTCTGGGCCTCTTTAGGATGTGTGGTTTTTGTCGTAGTCTTTTGGCCGTGGTTTGATATCTGTGGCTCCACTGTCTAGCAGTGCTATTTTTTCGGCCTTCCCATGTTTTGTGCGAAAAATAAACTTGATATTGAGACTATTCCTATTGCTAATAGACATGGTACACATTTTTGAGGCCCGAATCCAGGCTGTCTGGCTGAGCCGGTCTAAAAACCCAAATTCTCGGACATACAGTAAGAAAGTCATTGAGCGAAGCCGGGCCGCGAGTCCGTCAGTCGTGGGAATCTTTTCGGTTTGTGCTGGCGGTGGCAGCGTAACCGAGTCTACACGCATCGCTCGCGGATTATAAATTCGGATTCAAAAAAAAAAAACGCCGCCGGCGCAGCAGTGGATCTTGAATAGGGGCGGCAATCGTCCTTGAAGGCATTGTCTCTTAGGTTTCGATTGTGAGGTCCTTGGGTGGTATGATTACAGGGGCTATATTACAGTACTGTTACTGGAAAAAATATCAAATAATTAGCAGCTATGGTTATGACCTTTGCAGCGGCCGAGGCGGCCACTGCAGGTCCGGGGTAGGTCTAGGTCCTTTCATGAGACATGCTGCACTGCAATCCTCATGCCTCATGCCCACAGCGTGGTATTATTGTCTACACTGGGTGAAATAGGAGCCTGTGCGAAACGCCCGGCCTTATCGTTTAAGTGGATTATCATCCCCATCTCAATACCTTCATCCTTAGTTCCCCAATGGATCCCAGCGCGTCATACCCCCCACCTAACCTCTTCTCAGGGTATTCCTCACTTGTGAATACCGACTCCAACTCACTTGGTGAGTACTATTCTCAAGTTACCTCCAGTTTCGTTTTTCGATAACATTGCATGCCGCCTCATAGACGAACATACCTACACCCAAACCTCAGGCTATGGCAGCAGTGGCATACACCTTCCTATGGACGAGCTCGCTGACTTGGAGCCTGTTTCTTCTCAAATTGCAATCGACATAGACTCGCATGCAGCTGGGTTTCGCACCAACGACTACACCGGCATCTCAGGCAAGCTAGACGCGTCTCGAAGAGATACAGGTAGATATCCCAGTCTAGTTGAGCACATTGGTTGAAACAACAGCTAAACTCTCTCTTGTTCGTTCAGAGCAATTTAATCAGCATCCGAGGGGCTATGCGGGTACTGACGGGCTGCCTTCACAAAATCACCAAGTTCCTACACCCACCTCCGTGGACCTGGCTGAAACAGTCAAAGGGATGTACCGTCTCCTTGACCTCATCGGTGAATCCGGCAGCAATGGATACGGTAATAGACCTTACTAGTAATCGGACTTAGTGCATGTCCCGCTAATCTAACAATTTATAGTTGATAAAGTCATCATCGCCCAAGACACTCTCCAACGATTCATCAACGCGGTCTCTCCCGGAGCATACGCATCTATCACCAAGGTCGATTTTAAAACGTTGGACAGGCTTATGATGAAGCCCCTCGGCGTGTACGGATCCAAAGAAGAGATCGTACGCCTCCTGCAATCTATCGGTGCCGTCGACGAGAATATGTGAGTGACTTTCGTTATTTGGTATCTCCTGTTTGTCAACTTGACATTTTAGGGCTCGCCTGTTACTCTCACGGGCGAATCGTTCCCTGTCGACACTCTCATCTGGTTTGTACATCGTGAGAGCCAGTACGGCGGGTCCTGTCGACGAACGCCACTACGTTATATACTGGCCCGAAGATTCGACCTGGGATGATTCGGCTGTTTCTTCTGTTCGCCGGAACAGAGTCACGCTCATGCGGTGAGCAACTTCCGACTCTCGTTTTCTCTTCACGCTTCACACACCCAGAATAGGTATCTCACAAAGATATGCGACCAAGTCGTGGCACTCTTATCCTCTGAGCACTCATCATCCATAGTCTGGAACGACGAGGACAGCGATACGGAATCTGTCGACATGGACACCGGGGACTCGGATAGACTGTTCACATTTGAGGTCGCAAAGACGAATGAACAGGAAGAGAGTGCGATTGCACGCCCCGGTTTTCAGGTACCCCTGCTCCGTTTCTTATATGAGTCCCGTATCTGACCTACGAAAGATGCATTCACGGTTCATCTCGCGTTATGAGACACCTCCTGACTGTCCGGTTGATCCCGCAGTCCTCGCGCCTCACCTTCTACCCGGGGAAACCACACAAGGTTTCTTCACGGCTGCTTATCGTCCTCACAGGATTCATTCCGAATTTTTTGAACGACAATCATTTAGCAAGATGTCCCTGAAGCAATTGCTGTAGGTAGACCGGAAGCTTTGCGAGACATATAATTCATGCTTCCGCAGGAGGGACAACTCCTTGGTTCTGTCGGCAACTCTCGATGAGAACGCTGTGCAGACGTTGGTTGATATCGCTATCTCAGATCTCTTTCCAAAACCTTGCAAGGAGTGGCGTGCTGTGAAACGGGACATTCGTGACATCTGTAATCGGGAATCTACGAAAAGACAAGGTGTAGTTTTTCAAGAACTTGCGAACAAGGAAGATGCCTTGCGTCGCGTTCTTCGTGGAGCTATTGTCGAGGACGTTATGGGCCTCTTCCCGTATGTCCCATTCAATGGCCCTTCGAGCTATAGCATACTAGAGTCCTTATAGGTCACTGGAACGTGATCGTCTCTCTTCCCGCGCACGGGGCCGTGATCATGATAACGCTAATGCCAGCCAGGAGGTTGCAAGTGAGCAGCTTCTGTAGGCGGCTTTCATGTTACTTACCGTTTTTGCTAGGCTCGATGCGGTTCTCCGATCTTGAGGCTCTGTATCCTGACTTGCCAAGCATCTACCAAAAGAATTTTCGCGGTGCCAGGTTCGCCAATGCATTAAGGCGTGACTCACACTTCGAGTCTCGGAAGCTGCGCCTGATCTCCGTGCGACACATTCTAGATAAACATCAAGACCTGCACCCCGAAACACGGGCCGAGCTCACACAAACTCTCCTCAGAGGTGACTTTCACGGGGCACAACTAATGCTTCCTATGACAGAGGACACCAGGCGGCCCACCAACATGGTCACTTGGGTCGTCGGCGCTCTCTTTTACCCACCTAGCGGTGCTGAATCATTGAAAGGGGAAATGAGGATTCTTTCGTCCGGCGTCAGCGACTCGCAATTCCTCCATGACATGAAAAACGCAGAAAATGAGGAGTTACGACCCATGATTCAAGAGGTCGAGGGCCTTGCGCATACTCAACTCGCGTCTTTGATCGACGCAACTGTGAAGTCTATGACTCGTGCTGTGTCGGCTATGCAACAAGGATATTGTCGGAGGTCGATACAGCATGAGGTCGAGAGCGAAGAAAGAAATCTGTTAAACAACGCCCTCATGGAGTTCATTCAACAAATCAACACACAGTCGGCCGGGCGACGCGATTCGTGAGTTTGACGATGTCGTCCAAGGTTGCCACAGAAACTGACCGTGCCTAGGGCGGTATACCTAGATCGCATCACCACTACACAGTCAGTCGGGAGGCGAAATCCGTGAGTTTATTGGTCTTGTAAGGATCAAAGTCTGACGTCACTCAGCGCGGCGTATTCCGAGCGCAATAATACGCAACGGGGCACCCATCACTCTTCTCACCATGGTGCCCATCATTCCCATGGCCAGGGTGCGTCCGTGCTGGATGCTGGATGCTGGTAGCGCATGTCATTCTCTAGCTGACATACTCACGACCAGAATACTGGGTCACCGGTCGCCGAGAAGTGCTCCAAGGACCCAAACTCGAGTTCAGGGTCCACCTCATGAACTTAACAAGCGATGACAGGCACAATATGCAGCTCGATCCCAAGTATATACCGAAGCCTACCGTGAATGACCGGCTCTCTTCCGCTTTTTATGTACCAGTTGGCATGGATATTGCGTACGAGTCTGACCTTGTAACACCACTCGCATCACACCTTACTGTGCTTCCTTAGCTTTTATCAGCTCCTTGAGAACGAGAGGCTCCTCCTTATTCTGGTCGACAGGGACAAAGTTGCGATTTATCTTGAGCGTCTAACAGTTATGAGTATGGCCATACAACGGGATAGGCCAATCAAGAGTCTCAACCAAGAGAAGCTAGGACAAGATGTTCTTTTCGCTTTTGACGAGACGAAGCGAGCTTTGGCTGTGTGTGCTTCAATCAAGGTATTCCAACATCATCTGAGGGTGTCTGTGCTGACCTACCACTTCTACTCAGTTGCAACTTCACGTGTTCATTTTCGATGAGACCTTCAAGACCCTTCAGGGGCAAGGCAGCGCCATTAACCTCGCTCCATGGTATAATCAAACTGGTGTCTCCATTCTCCAAGCCGCTTTCGTATGTGGAAATGAGGAAGTCGTTCTGGTGGACTCTGGTGCTCAGGCACGGATCTTTTCTTTCATCACATTGCAATTCAGGTGAGATTTTTATTGCGCCGTGCGATCAGAGTGTTCATTACGTACCAACGGCTGGAAGACCGGCCTCCCTCCAGCTTCCGTCCCTCCCGAGTGCCATATTCTCGTCCCCGGACGGGTCTTGTCTCATAGCCCTTCACACTCAGGACTCCCCGCCGTTGCTCGCTGCATACCATTGGGAGACGTTTGGTTCTACTAGCGGGATTCCCCTAGATGTTCCTGATTTTCCTCTTCAGAATGCTGTCTTGACGTCCATAGTTAGCCGGGGCCGCATCTTTCTTGTCGGCCTCGACAGCGATACGGGATCCGTTCAGTCCATCGCTATTGATATCACGAAGAAGGTCACAGAATTCATGTTCAAGGAGAAGGGCAGCAGAAATGTCTCAAATAAGGGAGACCGTCATAGCCTGCACAACAGTTTACTCGACTGTCACGCTGAAGTCTGGACTCGTTACCCAGTCGTGGCTGCTGTGAGGCGCCGTACTGTTACATCCTTAAGCGAGCGGCAGCAGAAGAGCTTAACATTCGTTACCGAAGACGACACACGACCTTTCGATTCTTACTTCTCTGACCTCATTCAGACATTTGAAAGGACGACAAGGAAGCCCGCGGGTGATGAATTGCGTCGTATCAACGTCTCTGCGGCACAATTTGGACCATTTCGAGACAGTGTGGTCCTGCAGCCGGACTGGAATGTGTCCCGATATCGTGTTGGGGAATGGCTCGTGGACCTTCTCTGCCTCATACCGATTCATATCGCTGTTTGCCGCGAAAACCGATTTGTCCCCTTGGCTAACGGAGTTCTCTCCTCGGACCTGGAAAGGTCTCTACTCGGCGCGGAGGTGAACAAGATAGTAGACAAACTATCATTCGGTTGGTACGAGTCAATTTTCCAATCCTATTTGGCAACGAAGGTATGTTCCTAGTAGACGATCCGTGCTATATACCCAACAGTGATGTCATTACACATAGCCAGTCAAAGTCGTATCATCTATGGGTCAGCAATCTGTGGGCAAGAGCTTTTCGTTGAATCATCTTCTGGATACGTCATTTGCAGGCAGTGCAATGCGGACAACAGGTATAGTCTCCATCTCGCTTGTTACTCAGGATTGAGCGTAGCTTTCTAGAGGGTGTATGGATGTCTGTGACCCCTACGGACGAGGCTTTAATCGTGGCACTTGATTTTGAAGGTCAGTTGGGCTAGTATCGGTCTTGTCATGACTAGTCCACCAACAAAATTACAGGCGTCGACAGCGTCGAACGGTCCCTTCAAGAGGACACGCTGCTCGTCTTATTCAATGCCGCGATTTCGAATCTCGTAGGTCGACGTCTTCGTGGCCACGATCCCCTCCTGACAGCCAATAGGTCCTGTTCCGCAACAACTTCGCATTTAGCCGAGACATCAGCGGACTCTTCCAATCATTCCAGTCCAGTGCATCTGTTTTGGATCCAGCAGCAAACCCCTCTTTGTTCCAATCCACGCTTGTTATCATCATCAAGGCGAGTGCCCAGTGACCGTCACCCTACGCTATATGACATTGTCCGCAGGATGTCGTGGATACTGACAAGATGGAAATAACTCGCGAGTAAGGCTTCCCATCATAACCGCGCGACGTTTCGGTGAATGTGGTGGTTTATAGGTTTTCTCTCAAATTTCAAAAGATCGTACAGCAGGAACAGGATGCGAACTTCATCTCGCGCCTTCACGGTGGGAAATTAGATATCATACCGTGGCCTGTGATCGAATCAAAGGAGTTCTACAAATTGTTCTCCACACTCAAGAAGCGGCTGGATCTACAGAAGATCTCGCACCCGACTGCGGGTGAATTCCTCCATACAATTAAGACGCTTATGGCGAAGTTGAAGGCACGTTTCTATGGCTCGCTGTCGATGGTATGGTTTGACATCTTCTGCAGGCCAATGACTGGGGAGCGCTCTCTCGTTCGTCGTTTCATCACTCTTTCTGTTCGTTGTGCTCATTCTCTCGGACCTCAACAGAGACGATGACCGAACATCGTGCCAAGACGCTCTCCATGTTCCTCCCAATTGCGTTGTCTACGGGGTACTCTGAGGTCGAGCCTGATCTCGAGCCCTTGAAGGTATTACTAAAATTCAAACCATGAAAGACAATATCTGACTTGACACTCAGAACTTTGACACCGACTTGGTAGTAGAATGCGAGGATTCTGAAGCACGCTTTGCTATCTCCGAGCGAGAACAGATTCCACCAGCTGAAATAGAGATGCACATTACTGTTCTACGGGAGTCCTGGAGCCCAAACTCAGTGCGGCAATCCATTCCCGACCCTGACTGGATGTCAAATCTTGCTGCATACATCAACGCTTTGATTGAATTGCGCGTCAATCACGTCCGACTGTGGTTGGATTCCAATTTGGAGCGGTTCCAAGCTAGCCATGCCACCATTGAGGATTTACGCAGAAGATTCGATAATATAGTCATTGAGATGAGAACAAATATCCAACTGTGTAGCGCTCAATGCGCATCGTGTCACCTTCTCTGCGTCCGTAGTCGGTTACACGAAGGTGACCACAGCTGCCAAGCAACTCACAAGTGTGTACATCAGTGTGGGTTTTGTGAGGATGATCCCAAGGCATGCGGTACACCGTACGTTCCCCAGCCTCTTGTGGTAACTTTTGGCTGACTAGATGACAGTGCTGGACACTCTGGGGAGCATATGTAAGTGAAGGTGGCCTAATAATGCGACTTTCCATAATCATTGCTACAGCTGTGTCGTGAACGCTCATTTGTGCGGTGAACCTTGCAAACTATCGGGAAAGCGAGGTTGCCTAGAAGATTGTACGAAAGTAAGCTGATTACGACCACTTCGAATCACAGGGGCTTATGTATATAAAGGTTGCCGGACATGCAGAGGACGAGCACATGTGCTCGGCACTGGTACACATGTGTGGGGAAGTATGTTGCATTTTCAATGGCGAAGATATGCCCCGTTTACCTACAAGCGATACCGCTAGCCGTGCGCTCTTAGAGGGATGGAACTACCTGGTGGGAAGATATATTCTTGCTTGGAGGGCTGTAGCATTCCAAGGTACGTCCAACTCCAACGATTTTCGTCGTAATTAAAACTCGAGATTATCTCAGCGACCAAGAGCATGAAATACATTCCTGCGACACGAGGCTGTGCCCCGCGACGTGTGACCTTTGTAAACGACTTTGCGTCCAACCACACCTTCACGGGCTCATCCCGGGTATGCACCACTTGTGCGGGTCAGTACTTGTCGTACTTTAAATGGGCGTCGATACTGAAAATTTGAGCGACTAGAGAAGCACATTCATGTCTGGCGCTATGCTCGGCGCCAGGAATATGTCAAATCGATACGGCACCACAGTCCATCGAAGCCACCTTCACCGGGAGTCACGAGACATTCCAATATACCAAGGTGAGTTTCTTCCTCATTTCTGCAGCTTATTTCTGATCCTGACTTATTCTCACACAGTATACACAAGGTTTGATCAGCATCAGATGCTTGAATCCGCGCTGATACGACAACAGTCGCCAAGCGGCTGCAATGCGTTAAGACTATTGAAGCGGGCCAAACGTCGCATACGGGTGCTCATATCCACAGCAAGGAAGAGCAGCCGTTCCACTTCTGCGAGACTCGGTATGTCAGATCGCGACAAATTTCATAACAAGGAACAGAAACAGGAACATTGTAGATGCGAAAACTGTGGCTACGTTTGCACTTTGCCCCTCGGTAAGGAACCATTTCATGATCATTACGCCCACCCTCTTACCCATCTTGACCTTCTCAAGGTCACACTCAACAGGAGCACGAGACTAGCCACGGCTCTATGACAAGGACCCGCTGGGCTGTCGATGATCCTGATGGGACAGGTGTCGAATTAGGAGGTCGTAGATTCTCATCGAATGATGAAGGAGCGCCCATGATGTGCAACCTTGTCTGTTCGTCCATAGGAAGACACATCCACGTTGATTACTGCCGAGCTGAAAAGGATACACCTTGCGAAGGGGCCGACTTACAGCATATCGGCACGCGGATGATTCCCAACCCGGATAAACCCAAGGATGCTATCACTCACAGCCTCTACTGGCGTAGGATGGGTTCGTCGAATGTCTTCTTTCACCAAGTCCACTTCAGTCTAAAATTTCATCTGCAGGCTTCAAAGGTCATGGGTACTTACTTTTTATGCCGAAATCCGCACTGAGATTTACAAGCAGACCCATATACTCGTGACGAGCAGGCCAACTTTACGAAATGGTATGTCATGTTTCTCGGGAGAAAATGAGCTACTAACACTTTATCTTAGCGACGCCATGTGCTCGGGTAGGTCACAGCGTTGATACATTGCTACGCTTCATGACTTTCACTGCATAAATACAGGCCCTGAACACTCGGCGACGGCAGCTACCCCAGGGCAACCGTCCTACTGCACATTACCCATGTTCCATCCGCCCAAGAACATAAACGATCCTGTCACTGGCCCTGGTTATATATCCAATGACGGGCATATGTTTGAATGCAGAAATCCGGTTGTGTTACAGCAAGCATTCCATGTGTAGGCCTACCCTAACTCATTATTGAGAACGTTAACATTCTGGGCTTCTGCAGGATATTCATTATTGACAGGTTAAGTTCCTTTCAGTTGATGGGCGCAGTTTCTCATATTTGGATCTTAGATCTAGTTCCATGTCTTACAGGGACCGTCGCCCGTTGGGAAACACACCCGTAGCAGCCCGGATCCGGGGGTTTGCAAATAACAGGCTTGGCGCGGTCTATTCTGCTTTATATGGCTTCTGGTCCTCCCGCTATGCCGCTGTTACTACGGGCGAACAGATAGCTGGTGCTCGTCGAGATGCATACAGTGTTGTCCTCTTTGACGAGGATACTGAAAACTTATTGGTTAATGACTTCACGAGCACGCCGGACCAACTCCTAAGCGCTATGCTGAATGTACGAGTTTACGTTGGCACAGACTTCTCGGGAGCCCTTCGAGCCGCTCATACCGTCATGATACAAAACTGGAGCACGGAAAGGCTCGTACTCCTATCCGATCTCCCCTGTCCTGTTTCTTTCTGACAGTTCATGCAACCTAGAACACCAATCATGATTTTCCTTTCCGACGGGGAGTGTGATGTATCAGACGAGGCAATCCAAGATGTTTGTCGCTCCGCTGTCCAACGAGGGTGAGCTACTTTCGACTTATACCCACGGATCGCTCACGGCTTTGGTAGGAAACCGCTTTCTTTCCATGCAGTTTCCTTTGGCCCGGACGGTTCGACTGCTACCCTCCGTAGGATGGCGCGGCTTGCGCTCGATATACAGAATAATGCACCTCGTGATCCTTTGCTCCCCGCACGGCGAGTGTTCCTTCCTCCTTCACTACCGCCCTTGACACGGTAAGTACTCGTCCCTCTCACGCACTCGGAAATGGCTGACATGACCTAGGTGCGGCTTGCGGAGACATTCTTAGGAATTGCGGAGTCAATGAGGAAGCCACGAGGCTCACTGATGTGCTGAAGTCTGCAAACCAATGAGACTGCTTTTGTACTGTGTGCTGTAGACTGTGTGTGCTGTAGACTGTAGACTGTAAACTGTAGAAAATGACCACTGACCGGGCCGAAATGCCGAGATTGTTTTGATCATGAACTCTGATGAGACAAAAAATAATAACACTTCCCCATGGATTCCTGTTTCCATGGTGAGCACTTTCCTACTACTACTACTAGTTAGTAGATCCAAGATTCTCCCTCTAGCTGGCTATTACGACAGTGGCCCTTGCTGTCCCCCTTGCTCTGCTTCGTCGACACCGTGCAGGTGCAAGCCCATTAATACCCAGTAGAATCGCATCCCCTTCTCCGTCAACTTCCACTCCGCCTGTCAGACGAATTTCAGCTCGCGGCGTTCCCTCGGCAGTACCGCCACCTCTTGTTATACCACAACAAGCGTCGACGTCACCAATAGAGATATCTTCAGGCAGTCTACCTCGAGGGACTTCAGATGCTTCCTTGTGTGCATCGAGAGAGGATGGCTTCAATGGTGCTCTCTACTCCCTCAAAGCGTTCAGCATTGCCACTGCACTCGTCGTTACCAGCGGCGCTGCTAGTGTGTGGGGCGTGAAAACATACCTCGGTGTCAAGGACGTGCGTGAACATGATTTTCATTACCACACGTCGCAGCCAACCCTTGCCCATTGTTTTCATCATGCCAGACACAGGAATTCGCTTCTGCCATGCGCCTAACCCTCCTCACAAAGTGGCCACTCTTCACCTCGCGCATTCATCGCGCGTCCGAGTCCGACTCGGCCCCTCTCCCCCCGCAGGTCTCCTCACTTGTCACAACTCCCACCACGTCCGCGCCGCGGAATGTGCCGCCGCCGACGGCTGCGGTGGTGGACATGGACGGGTGGAACTGGCCCGCAGCCCAAGCGCGCCTCGCGGCAGCGTATGAGCGCGGCAGTGTCGTGCAGTTCGCAGAGGCTGCTGTCGGAGAACTAGAGGCAGAGGCAGAGGTTGAGAGACGCAAGCGGGGTCTTGGTGCCTCACCCGAGTCACTGGCAGAGGGCCGGAGCTGACCGATCCTGTCATATTGTGGGGGCATTGTTGTCAGATCATCCTTGTCGTTCCCCTGCAGGTATGATTGCACATTCTGCAACAATTTGGGCAGCATTGTATGTTTAGAGGGCAATGCCTGCTAGAACTAATCGAGCTCCGGAAAGAGACCTGCGGGAGACTCTAATAGCCGATTGCCGTCGTACTACCTACTTACTAATAGCACATGCTAAGTCGGTTCTCGTTTCGATTTGCAACAACGGGTGTTCAGCGACTTGCCCACGAGTACGGACGATGCGGTCATCAGCACATGTTGTGGGCAGGCTAGGCGTCCTTTGCTGATACGTTGCGTCTTCAGTCCCTCACAATGCCATCGCCTCAGAGTCGGGTGATCCTTTCACAAATTTATGACGTTCGTAAACAATCTCTGGCCTGAGTGCAGACGTCCCGGTGGTCCGCCGGGAGTCCTTCGAGTTGCCAGTGTTTTGTCCTCCGGCCCTACCCTATTGTCTTTTCTCAGAGAGCGCTGATAATTTCAAGTAGAGTACAAAATTGGTGAACTTAGAATAGCACAATGTAATAGACTGGATCATGATGAGGGTCGACTACAAGACTCGGAGCACAGGTTGTATGACTGACGTAACAACAGACGTCAAGTTGTTGTAGCCAGAATACAACCCGTATTGTTCAAGTTATACATGGACCCACCCACAGTCATGAGTACGCTGGCAGTAACCTGGCCCTATAAGATCTAGCCTTTCCAGACCTATCTGAATCCTCCACATATCACTGGCAGTCTGGCACTGGCATGTCTACTTCAACCAACTCATCTACTGCTCCCAATCCTTCTCGACCCTCCGGAAATTCAGGTAGGTCACACAGCCCTCGTTCCCATACTTCCGCTACTCGGGGCTCTCTGATATCCCTCGACTGTAGCTCCAGAGGCGGACGGGCACGGTATCATCGATGATACTATATTGGGACCAGTATCCAACGCTGATGCGGAATTCACCGACACTTCAAGCGCCCTATTCTCCTTATACTTGTCACATGCCGAGAAGCATGATAAAGAACATACTGATAGTTGGAAGGCGGGCGCAGACGGAATTCTCGTTTTTGTACGTCGACTGCCGGTAGTATTACTACGTGTTGTGACAATATGCTGTATGCTGACACGGAGAACCACTTGGTAGACCGGGTTGTTTGCTTCCGCTCTCGCCACCTTCGTAGTCGACAGCTATAAGTCTTTGTTACCAGATTCAGCGGGAAATACTGTCGTTCTCCTCACCCAAATATCTCAGCAACTTAGCAACCTCTCGAACGGAACTCAAGCAGCCGCGATTCAAGTTCCCCTTCACCCTCAGTCTATCTTCCAACCACCCGCTTCGGCCGTTTGTGTAACCGCGCTTTGGTATCTCAGCCTTGTTACGAGTCTCTTTTGTGCTTTACTAGCGACTCTCCAGCAACACTGGGCCCGCCGATACCTCCGTCTCACACAACCTCAATGCGCCATTCATAAGCGTGCCCTCATCCGCGCCTTCCTTTATGAAGGAGCAATTCGCTTTCATCTGCCACTTGCCGTGGATGCCATTCCAGCTCTTCTTCATGTTTCTGTCTTCCTGTTCTTGGCAGGCCTTGTCATCTCACTCTTCAGCATCCACCACACCATTGCGTATATCATCCTTACTGCAACTATCGTTTGCGCGATCGTATATATTACGATCACGGTGATGCCGGTCATCCATCCCGCTAGTCCATATCATTCTCCATTTTCAGCCCTCGTTTGGTATGCCCCCAGGAAAGCAGCCACAGCCCTACTAAGTACCATCCACCACTTGGTCCAGAAATATACTTGCCTCATCCCGAAGAGCACAACACTTTCCTTGCTGGAAAGAATCGCTAAAAGGTGTCTACCTCAAGACATGACCTCCACAGCCTATGATGCGGCCCTGAGCCAACCCGCCGGCATGGTTGCCCGAGCGCTGGCTTGGACCCTCGACAGGTTAGACGAGGATGGCGAATTGGAGCAATTTGCCGCTGGCATCCCCGGGTTTTGTCGTTCCCCCAAAGTGTCAAACCCTCTGTCGGAGCTCGAGGAGGCTGCAAAGCAGAGCGCGCTCCATCATGATCGCATGCTTTATCGGCACATCATGCTCCTGCTCGTCCGCGCCTCGAAGCCTGGATTGCTCCTCGGCTCCAAGCGGCTTCCAGACTCTGTACGGCAACAGCGCATAGCAATCTGCCTTGAGGCTCTCTACCTCCTCCCACATGGCATCAAGCGGATTCTGCGGCGTATGGCGCAGGTTGTAGACGAGGGCAACAAAAAGGCCAAAGTTGGCTTCGCTCCGATACTCAAATCCCCGCTGTCCTGGCGCCTCGCAGAACAGTTGTCCAAGCGGAACAAAGAAATCCGTGGAGATCACGACTCAATCATGATCGGGGCGCGATGTATGGCCACCGTGATGGCAACTTTGGTAACTCCATCACCGGATGGGCCCGATGGGGAAACCAAAAAGATCCTCAAGCGACAGTTGGATATCAAGGAGCAGACCTTGTTGGATCGTTACCTGGAGCACTTTGACAGCCTTCTTCTCAAAAATCTCAATCATTTCCTCGAAAACACCGCGCTCAAGTTCATCGAAGACACAGGTGTTAATATGGATGTCATCCTTTCGACGGTACATTTGGCCAAGGGGTTCCAGCTTGAAAAGGCCGACGAGGTGCTACGCGAGGACTTTGAGAAGCTACGAGCCCAGATCGAAACGCTTGCGACGACCGCCCAATTACCGATTGTCCGAGAGAAGGCGAAACAGCTGCTTTCTGAGCTCAGCAGTCTGGCCTCGTCTACAGTTCTCGTGAGGCGCGCTGGCACTGCCATTGGGACGCTATCCCTCTCGTTCCAGCCGTCCTCGCCAGAGCCTTTACCGCTCGCTTCGCCACGATTCAACGATACTTATATCTCAATGCCCTCTCCCTCATTGCATCCTCCGACGCCATACTTTGAAAGCCACCCCCTGGTGCCCGTGGCGCCTGACCCTTCAAATCGTGGCCGAGGGTCTGGAGTCATGACCGGATTGCGTAGCTGGCTTACGTCCCGCTAGAGCACTCGAGGGAGCAAGATAGATACAAGACTCAATTACTAGATTATGATGTGTCGTATTCATGCCGTTTAGTCTCTCCGTCTCGAACTTGATACCTAGGACGAAAGCACTGCAGTATGGTCAATATATAATAATGTACATGTACAATACGACCACAGTACCAGTCGTGAGAAATGGTGTTTGTGGCAACGCTCAACTTGAACTAGAGCACGTGGGGGTACCGTTGGCCATGTCTCAACAGTCACAGCCGACTAGTACAGTTCTTGTTCCAGAACTCCTCTCATTCTCTCCCCATTTCCTACTCGATGACACAATCAACATCGCCAATGACGGTGTCGGACGCGCCGTAGATGCGATGGAAGACTTTCTCAATCGCTGGGCCGAAACGCGCCTCCAGCACGTCCCTGACTGGGATGCAGACAAGGAACTCGAGCAGGGTCTCGTCTCCTTCCAGACACTCCTCGAGTTCCACACCGACATCGCGTTCGATTTCTTCGAAGCATGGTCTCTCCGCAATATCTTTGCTCTACCTCCCGACCTCCCGCTTGTCGCGCCCCACCACGCACGGCTCGATCTTGATCACCAACCAGAGAAAGAGGCAGAGCTACTTGCTGAGATTGACGAGTTGCGCCGGAAAATCGAAATTGTGCGTTGATGCAATTCTACCCTCCACCATTCCCGCAATCTGCCCTCATGACTCACCGTTTCTCTATACACTACCATGTCACAGCAAAAGCATTTGAAACGGCTGTTAGCAAGGGCGGCCCGAACATCTAAACGGCACGCGAAGCAAGCGCAGGAGCGTCTCGGCCGCCTCTCCTTCATCCAACCCGACCAGCTACGCGCTCTCCAAGCGCTGGCCAATGACTTCTCCACCCTCTATACGACCATTTCAACCCTGCCACTCCTAGATCCCACCAATCCAGACGTCCTGGTACCCGAACCGGGAAAACGACAATGGGAGATTGGCAAGGCAGGCTACCTCAGCTGGGCCAGAGCGCAACTCATACAGGGTGGACCCCTTCAGGGGAGCGCTTCGGTAGATAAAGTGAGCGTGGTTACCTCGAAGGACGATGTGGCCGCTGCACTTCATACTCTCGAACGTGATGGTTAACGAGCAGCCTCTTGTCACTGTTAGCTTACCGCAAGCAGTTCCCGTGTACTTTTAGTCTTATCATATACCCCTCTGATCACCGCACCTCCTGATATTCTCACTTCCAATGAGACCGAGACATGGCATTCCGCTTCTCGACCAGATAATGTTCCCGGATCACCCGGATGTAGGGGAAAATACGGGCGCCTAGAAGCTCGGACAAACTTGCGTAACGTCTGCCACTCGTGGTTACATCGCAATTACATCGTATCTATCTTAACAATCTAAAAATAGGGCGGGGCTAAAATTTTTTGACAAGTCATATGTTGCATGCGAACACTGATCGAGCTCGCCTGATCGCTCACTCCAACGCCTGACGTTCTCATACATATAGTCTCAGAGTTTGCATGTGATTTCTGCAGCAAGGTGTGGACAGATTGCTTCCTTGCCCGACAGATCAAAGTGCGACCGCGACGGAGCTTCCAGATCCGGTCTGAGCATGGAAAATACGAGCCGCAACCTGGCGCGTCCTGCTGTAGAGCCCTGCTCGGCCCAATAATGACGCACGACCCTACTTTACCAAGTTGGGTCAGTGAGGCCGCACAGTGTTTTTACCAAAACATTGGATATACGAGGCTTGGCAAAAGCGGAGCTGAATGAGACGACCTTACAGTACCTTTGTTACCGAAAGCGACATCCGCAACCGACAGCCATCCCATCCGTTCATGAAAGAGAGTGTCAAAGGCACAAGTTTGTTTCTTGAGGGGGAATACCAGGTCGCTGGTGTCTCCACGCCGGTGCGGAATTTGAAGCTGTCGTTTGGAGACAGGTTAGATGTTACTATAGAAAAGATCTGCGTCCCAGATGTCGGAGTCATCACGACGCGCTAGGAAATGGTCCGGGTAAACACACATACTGTATCCCTCTCGGCACGGCAGTAAAGAGGCGAGCCTTGTACGTTGCTTCGGGACGGAACGTCTCAAACCTCAATTCCGTGCCAGGTTAGTGGAGAGCATGTGATGAACGGTATGTTTCGAAGGCAGTGGTCGCAGAATCGCAATAGGAGAGAAAAGGAGTGTTGGTTTGTGGAAGGGGCGATTGCTCCGACATGCGCACTAGCACTATTGCAGAGGGAGACTAGAGAGTGCCTGTGAAAAAGGTGCAAGATAGGCGATAATTTCAGCGGGGGCGCGGTATGACATAGTACTAATACTATTACCGGGAGCGTCCAGTCCAGTCCGAGGGAGGGAAAACATCCTCTACGACAATGGATTTCCAGAAAACGAAGCCCTTCCCTCGGTCGCAAGCTAGAACGGAGAATCGACCTTGCGGAAACAGCAACAAGGCAGAGTTAGAAGCAGAACACAGGCGTCAAAGTGATGGCGCCAGCGACAGAGCAGTGGGTATGTACAAGCCTACCCGTGGATACAAGTCCAAAGATGCTATGGGTCCCTGGGCCGGGAAGCTCTGCGGGTTAGTTGAAGACCCGCCGGACGCTGTTGCAATGATTAGCTACTGCGTGTTGCGGAGCTTGTGCTGGAATAAATGACCGGCCTTCCAGACTGGAATGCTTGGCGCACAGAAGAATATGTGGCGCTTAA
This sequence comes from Lactifluus subvellereus, assembly GCA_022496195.1. Classification (NCBI taxonomy): domain Eukaryota; kingdom Fungi; phylum Basidiomycota; class Agaricomycetes; order Russulales; family Russulaceae; genus Lactifluus; species Lactifluus subvellereus. The sequence continues at coordinate 40,731 of WTXC01000130.1, read as the reverse complement.
ACGACAGAGGTCCATAAAGACGCAACCAGGGACTCACACCCTCCTTTGACAGCTGGAATAAGAAGTCAGATTGAAGCACTCAGGACCATCGCACGCCATTCAAAAGTGAGAACGGGTAAATCAATGGTGGTTAGGCGTGCCAGTTACGGGATGTCATTGCAAACAGCGTCCATCGATACAACTACTAAGATTGGGTAGTGGATATGAGCTCCTGATCCCTTCAACGTGCTCTTCCTGGGGAAGAACGAGTATCGAGTTATAGTCAGAACAACGCTTGCTTGAGCTACTGAAATGAACGCGGACCACCTGGCGGATATGGGAAAGGAAACGAGGGGCTACAGATATGGAAAACCTACAAAGAGCACGTCAGCGGCCGAGTGGCCATAAGCGGCCTATGGCGCAGTAAAAAGCAACTATAACGAGGCAACGAACACTTACATCTACCACACACTTTGCTGAGCAGCAGCCGCACTTGGAATACTCTGTGGCATGACCGTGCTGCGAGGCCCGGCTGCTTCACGCTCTCTAGCGTTTAGAGCCTCCGCATCCTTCCGGTACTCAATTTTCTCTACCCGAACCTCACCATCTATGAGTTGATATACATATGTCACTACCACGGGACCCTGGATGTCCATGAGGGCGAAGGATGGAGTGGGGTCACTAAGAACAGTAACCGATGAATCATTGTATGATGGAAGCTGGAGCCTCCGGATGTCACTTACCCATTGACATAACTCGACCAAGCCCCAGTAGCTGATCCAGGGTTCACGAAGAAACGACCGTCATGGTCGATGGCCTGGAATCTTTGACTATCCGTGAGTTAAACGGATCGGCCCTTTGTCAAAGGACAGCCGTACGTGTGAGTGTGTCCAGAGATGAGTACGTCAACATCCATTTGCCTAGCTATGGAGTTCAAAGAGTCTAAATCCCCCGTTGGAACACATTGGTGGCCATGAATAACCCCTATTCGTATGGGCGAGTGGGTCACGGTTAAGGAGAGCGGGAAGGCGACAGACTGGTAGGGAATCGTGTCCAATAGGTGAGATACCCTAGAATGTAGCTGCTCACCTCGTCATAATCGCCACGGACGACGAGAACGTCAGCAGCGACAGTCCTAAGATAGTCGTAGGTTTCACGGTCACAAACGTTGCCTGTGCAAAGAATCTGTTGGATTTTTCCTGGAACAAGAAGTTTTTTAAACTTGGAGGGGAGGTCATGAGTTCTGTGAGGAATATGAAGATCGCCAATGACGAGGACGAGAACCATGGTGGTGAGGGTGAACGGTGAGGTGAGGTGAGGTGAGTGATGGCGACTGCCGAATCTGGTCAGCCCTTACTTCACTACAAAACAGTCATGGCCCACAGTCTCGACGAACGCTGCACGCGGTTAAAGCTGGAATATGATTCCTGTTTTAATTCTTGGTTTGAAGGGTATCTCGAACCCGCTGTCTCTGCCTCCGCCTCACCCGAAAGTCGCGCCAAGTACTCCAAGGAAAAGGCCGAAGAATACGAACGCAAGTGCGGCAAAATTTGGGCAAGTTACCGGGATTGTGTCCAAGTACGCCGAACTTGTCGTTTTATCGTATTACCACTGCTCAACGAACACTGTAATATTTTCCAGAAAGCTGTAAAAGAAAAGGGGTTGGACAACCTTCTTGACCAGGCTCGAAAGGAAAACCCTCTCAAGGAGCCCCCACAGATGTCGATGAACTAACGAAGAGCTGAGCCTAGCATCCTATCCCGGCCATCTCATCTAGTCCATCGAGCGTAGTATTCTCAAGCCTACTGTAGTGTCATTTCATCTCGGCGGCATGACGCAGAGCGAATAGAACACATGACACTGTATGACCCCACAAGGCTTCTATAACGTCCGCTGCACTTCTGCATGTGGAGACCTGCTGCTTCTGCATCCTTTTATCTATTCAGTACGGGCGCAAATACCTTGACAACTGTCGGACTTAGGCTACTTCGTCCTACGTTGTCATGTTCAACTGCAATTGCATGCGCCTCGGGGTACAGAACGACATGCAAGAAAACACCTATCCCCTACTGACGGCCCTACTCAGTTGCTCGTCACACCTTGTTCCTGCCACGTTGGCGCCGTCAAGTCTCCGTATGACCGGGCCAAGTGGCGTCCCGGAAGGCGACTTACCCACGAAGTGGTAAGCGCGGGTTGATGGGTTCCACTTACGTTCATCACCCGTTGTCACATCGTCCCGTATAAGTTTGCTGGGATACTTTGCTGGGCTAGCAACGATACCTAGCGACTTACGGTGAGCACAGAATGTTGGAAGACTTGATCGCTTTACTGCTTCGGTAGTGAAACGGCGTGAGAATTGAAGTAATGCTAAGTTACACTTGGCGCAATGTGCATGGATGGTTACCTAGTGGACCCACGGTTTTGAAGATGTACCCTTCCTGACATACCTTTCTGGCAATTTGAGGGGGCATTTTTGGGGATCCAGTGCATTGGGATTGTGTACGGCAGCAGGCACTTGAGGTACAGTAATTCATTAACATCTTATAGTTGCCTCGGCTCTATGCCACATCACGCGCGGCTGATACGCAGCGTGAGAGTGCTGATAACTTGAACCAGACTTTACCACTCACTCGTCAAATCTGATGTCTCCTCAACTTCACATCCTACTACACTAATGTACTATAGCGGAATGTTCTAATACAAGCAATTCCAATGCTCTGCATACTTTTTTGGGGCCAGAAATCTATTTATTTGGGAAATCCCATCTTGAACGTGCCCTGTCACGCTTTGCCGTTGATATTCAAGCGGAGATGGAAATTTGATAAGGGAAACGCAATCATTATCTATCCTATCCTGAGCTCCAGAATGATCGCTTCGTGGGCTATTTCGGCGAGATCGTCGGAGAGAACAAATTACCTCCTTTCTGGGTCCACTAGTAGTGCACTTGTGGTCTTACCCTCGAAGAACCATTTATTTAGTATCGTGCAGCCCACACAGTATAATTTACCCGTGTGCTGTCCGAGTCGGAGATCCTCCGGCGAGGATTGTAAGACGTGACAGATGTGACAGGCGTTTGACTAATACCATATTCAATGCAAGCACGTGCTACTACTGTATCATTGTCTCCACTAATCAGACGTGGCCACCTATTCTCCCCACAGATTTGAGATCCCTTCGCAGTTCGGTGATAGAGCGCACTGGCCAGAAATTTCGTCAAGGGTTTCTGGAAGCCACGACCCATTTGCAGTGTCGAGGCACAGGAGTATGAGTATGAGCCTGAGTATGCAGAAAATCAATTAACTTAACTATGTATGCGCTCCTAGCGTCTGTCACCCCTGCGACGGTAGTTGAGCCTTGGTTCGGCCGGTCGCCCTCACTCTCATGATGTATTAATAGTACGTCAGATGATTCTCGTCGGAGGTCGAGGAACATAAGGACGCAGTGCACATGGAGAAAGAAATTGTATAATAAAACTTCTGGCATGTAAACGCTTTTGTCTTCTCGTGAATTAAGCTTTGGCCCCGCGTTTGATCGGCTTTCCACGCAGACCGCACGAGATCGCACGGGTGCCATTTTCAAGTGAGGAACGAATTCAGTTGTCAATTGGCGCACGGGTCCCGATTATCAAAAATGTTCCAGTACAGTGGTACGAACAAACATGTAGTGCGGAAATCATGGGAATCTTCGTGCGATTCGGGCTCCGTAGAACAGCGTCCACACTGTTACACGTGCTCCCGCCGCGGAGAGCGCGGTGTAATAGTTGCGAAATTGCCTTCCTTGCACAAGAGAGACGACAACCGCGCACGCCCAGGCCCACGGCCTGAACGTCATAGTCTCTAGGTTTCCCCAGACCGCTCCACCCACTGAGCCCCCGAAGAATGGAAGTGACCACGTGGCATCTATTGATGAAAGGACCCCACACGGGACCCCGGTGGGGAACGGCAACCGTCGCGAGGTGAGGGTTCCAACCGAAAAACCCTCCTGCGCCGTGGCGGAGAGAAGGAGGACATATCCTCATAACTTTGTAAGAATAGCTCACGAACCCGAAGCCCTTGTAAGTGAGGGTTTTGCATTCGCCCACGAAACCCAATCAGGCACAGCTGCCACATCGAGTGTCTGCGTGCATCGATTCCCTACCGTTTTCTGCTCAGGGTGTCGCGCGTCTGCATCTTCATCCCCTTGATACCTCCCTTCCCTCAACTCTATATATGTTTCCCTGTCCCGAGGCATTCGTCTTGATGGTGGCGAGCACATGGTACTCTCCCTCGATCACGTAATGTATGTTCCGGGGGGGATAGGCTAGCCTAACCATACGCACATCTACCTCGACTTTTGATCGAGGTACGGCCAGGGCTGCGAAAGCCGAACCGGGGAAAAAATCAGCAAGACTCCCGTGCTGTGCTCGAGTTCAGGCCACAAGTGGCCGTACAGGGCGGGGCCTAGGCCCACCCGCGATCGGCTACACTACTTCACTCGGCTTGCATTTACACCGCTGGAGATGAAGCGATGGACGTCAAGCGCGATACTCGCGAGCTTTGAGGTGGTCGTGAACAAAAAGCCCGTGAGCATCTGATGAGCGCCCGGCACGTTTTGAACACCCGCCACCCGCCACTGACAGCACAAAGTCATCAACTTACCAATCTGCTGGAGACGCGTTTCCTTTTTTGATTTAGCTGCGGGAAAGGAAGTCAAGAAGACCCTGTTGTGGCTCTGATACGAAACATAATGATAACTTGGATTGCTACTTTACTTCCCACCAACTAAACCCCTACACACAGGTTTGCAATACGAACGAAGAAAGCAGTATAAGCCACTTCAAAGCGACAGTGGATAAAATATTTCGAAAGTCCAGAAGAAAATGCGATAGCGACGGGTAAATAAACAGGAATGAAGAAAGAGACGAAAAGGTAGAGAGGTTTGATGGTAAATGATCGAGATGAGACGTGATTGAGACGAGACACGAGGGTCCCAGGCAGCTGCGATAGAAACGCGCCGAGATATGGTCGCATTGTGCTCACGGTGATGTTCATGGGCTTGGCAAGTAGTTAACGTACTGGGGAGCGAACCCAGTGTATGTTAATTTAGTTGCCGGAATATGCATGGGGAATCCGCTCGCATCAAAGTCAGCGTCCAGGTGTTGCATAGGAATGCTGTAGTCATGCCCTGCATGGTATACAGTACTACTACCGATAGGGTCGCGGATTAACAACCAAGGGGCATGCTTTTGAAGCGTGGTGACTCACGAATCGTATGAATGAGGGTCAAAGACCGGGCTTTGCACATATTTGACCTCAGGCTGCACGTACGCCTCGTGTTCCACAAGGCGTTGATTAGGCATGCCGAACTGCGACAACACGGGGAGTTGAATCTGTGGATGTTCTCCCCCTGCCTGCGCACCACCATGTGCAGGCAGCGGCACTACAAGCGGCTGGGAGTGGGAATGACGGACCGGATGCGGGGCAGCAATTGATGGTTGTCCTGCAAGGGAATGGCTGGCGGGGTCTGGGAGCATGCCACCGGGGAATTGCCATGGCTCTTCTATTGAACAGTCATCGCTTGGGGTGGATCCCTCCCAGTATGGGCTCGTGTGGTCAGGGTATTGAAATGACAGAAATTCAGGCATCTCTGCCTTGATAGGGTGGTTAGAAGGCGAAAGAGGGATAGCATCCCTGGCTGCTGGTTCTCGAGTCTCCCGGCGTGGCCGCCGGGCCTTCGTGGAGCTTGCGGGCTCGGAGGTGGCCTCGGATGCGTATTCACAGAGGTAATCACGCGAGGCGCAACGGGCGCACGAAGGACGAGTTCCAGTACACTGCAGGTGAGAGACTTTGAGCAGCCGCGACAAGTCAGGGAAAGGGAGTAGGACAGACCTTTGCTTTGCGCTCGCGACATTTTTTGCAAGCTTCCGAAGCGCGTTGGTTGCGCAATGGTGTGGGGGAGCGCAGGAAAATACAGTCTCCCTCGGGACCTGGTAATATCCCAGCACGGTATTCCTCGTATTCATGGCCCCACGAGACATTGTAGGGGATGAGGTTCCAGGCATCGTCAGGGTCGGATGGGGTACTAACTGAATCAGGTGATGGGATGGAATAGCCACTAGAAGTGGACGGTGAGAAATTTGAGGATGTAGGTGAAATAGAGATGTCGAGAGCGGGTGAGAAGGCAAGGCGCGCGCTTGGGGCAGGGAGGTGGACTAAGCCATCATCACGAAACTCGGACACCATCTCCTCCGCGGTAGCGGTGCACCCTAGAAAATTCAATGCTGATCCACGAAGGAGGAACGGGTGACCGTACGGGTTTCATGCCTCTGGTGAAGAGTACCAGTGCCACGATAGAGTTCGCCGCCGCCATCGACGGTGACGGCAAAAGTCCCGAACATTGAAGGGGCACGGGACATGAGGTACACCGAACCAAGTAACGTGCCAGTGGTGAGGTGATGTGTGTGGCAGGAGCACACTTGGCTTGGATAAGCGCAATTGAAACGGAAAGGAGGAGGGGACGAAGAAAGGGAGCTTGACGAGGGGACGGAGACTGGAGACTATAAAGATGACATGATGGGTAACTTGGTAGCCACAACCGAGGTGAGTTGGATCGAATCAATTGTGTTCCACCAGCTCATATTCCACAGAGTTGCTCAGAGGTACGGATCTAGATTAAAAAATACGGGGCGGACAATCGAGATGAAGCGGTTGAAAGACGTGGATTGGGCGCCACGTTTTCGTTCCCCTTGGTCCCGTGTTGCCCTCCGGGACGTAGCACTGGGTCATGTCAACCTTCCTGGTGGTCATCTTGCGTTTTGGGAGGGCGGAACAGTCAGACCGTCCCCGACAAACGTTATGGGTCCAGCAGTATGCTTGACCATTGAGGGGAGGAAAAAACTTCTGGCGGCGACGATGATTCGTTCCTCGACGATCCTCCTTGCGGACCCGGGCAGTGAAAACTGTTGGGTAGGTTTATACATTTTTGGGTTGCCGATCGCTCGCAAGTGTCAGGCGCACCGGCACCTGGAACTTGGCAAGCCAACGCGGGGATGACAAGGGTGAGACGCGACCAAACAAACAAACAAAGGTCATGAGCTACAGCGTGGCGGCGCGGGGGCTTCCGCAACCCCTTCGACAGTGTAATTAGTAAAAATAAACTAGAAAACCGTGATTTTATTTTCTGGAGCTGAGAATTGTTATGAGTAATGCAGCGCCCGGGGTAACAGGGTGCGACACAAGCTTCTTGTTTCGGTGGATGGAATGTAAAAATTGAAGCTTTTAGTTTGCCTTAAAAAAAATTAGGAGATCTATCACATTCAGGAACCGATAACAATGTCATAGAAATGACGCGACATGAACAAGTCACATCAGCAGATCTTCTAAAGTGGCAATCAATCAGGCTAAGCAGTAAAACTGCTTGCTATGCTATGAAGCATTGATGGATGGCCGCCCTGTTTCGCTTTGGTGAAGATTCTAGCCTGCTTTTAGGCACTGACACGGTCGCTCATGACCCACACTGATATTGAATACACTTGGCTGTCACCGCGGCTGTCCATCTGTGCCCTTCTTCTAAGCACCGGGACCTCGGAGATGAGTCTCCTGCTCCAAAAGGAATCGAATGCCCTAAATTAAAATATGCACAAGTGCATGCTACTGTACTATTCCTGAAGCTTTGTCTCCACTAGAAGCGCCTCGGCCGATTTCGGGGACCATGCAGGAGAAGAGGAAGCTACTAGAGACGTAACTTCACCACTCCTTGGGTACTTATTACTAGACGCCCAACCTTGATCAGACAACTGATGGCTTTGATCAGCCCCCCAGACCTCTGATTCGCATATGCTAGGAACCCAAAAGGGCAAACCTATGATCGTTCAGATCACGGGGGACAATGTGTTGAGAATTAAGGTGTACACCGCAAAGCCCCAGTTCACCCGATATCGGATCCTCGCGCTCGGGATTCGAAAGGCGCGCCATTTCCGTACTTCCTGTGCGACAACCGGCCCTATATGGATGACGTGACGATCCCCTTCAGACACGCGCGGAAGAGGACAGCCCTTCGCTGATAGGTGTTGTTAGAGATGAATCATAGGCACCAACTCTGTGACGTGCTGAACATCTCAGCTTATGATGGTAACAAGGGAGGACGCCAAACTTCATCTGACCCAGTGACAGAGTGACATACGACGATACTCGTAGAATATGATGATACGTGCAAAGCATCAACAAAGTGGTATAACTGGAGAAAAGTTTCATGTTGTCGGGTCGTGCAACACAGCAAGCAGATATCGCTTGTCTATGGAGAACCTAGTAAGAGCAGAGAAGCCTCTGGTGGCGTTAATGGCTCACCTGGGGATATCATGATCTCGTGGCGCTTGGTCCGTATGCGCATGAATCGAATTTCATCCTGAATCGCGCCTTAGTGACGACGCGCGATGCAGAAAAAAGTAGAACATACGCCCTCGTTCACCTCACCGCTGACCTCTTCCAGCGCACTCTGAACACCTTCAATCATCTTCCCAATAGCGGTGGCATATTTCTTTCCATGGTCGCCCTCAAATACTACGCCCGAGTGTCTGATTATGCTGACTGGTTGACCCCGCGAAAGTAGGAGATAGCCCAGAACAGATCTGTGGGAGGAGAGGAGTGCCAGGGTTTGTTCAAGTTCAGGTGGTGTTGGGACGGTTGAAGGCGGGCTTGATGCCAAGGTAGCCTGCGACGAGGCGAGAGACACTGCACTGGTTGATGGTACTGCCGAGGCCTGTCTTTAAATTTCAGTTATTGGTACTTCTTTCCTGTGTAACATACCATACCATAAATGAGTGACCCTGTAACAGTGTCAGTGTCCCTCCGACTCGGAGTCGAGTCAGGCCTGCATCACGTCGAGGCACGTGACGTTTAGCACTGCCCCGCCCGCCGAAACTTGCTGACAAGGCGACCGAGCTACGATTCGAGAGATTCACTTAACCAGACACCGTCATCACAAGCATTTCACTATGCAATGGAATGCCACAACTGCGAGTCGAGGCAGCGGCAGTTCTATTGCGAGAATTGTATCAGAACACAGTAGGTCGCGTTAAGTTAAGGTCCCCAGGCAACTCATCAGCGCAAATTACACTCCCACACAGCCTACGTGACTTTCGCTTGCAGTTACAGCGTGCTGCTGTTGACCGTGACGAACAAGTCCGCAAGGTCGTGGCCTCAATTGACACCATAAGTGATTCTCGCATCCAGCGTGCCAGTCTTTCATCGGGTCAGGAAAGGTTCGATGAATTGAACGAGGGACTGGCAAAGTTGCGGAGGGAGAACGACAAAAGTGAGTCTGCGATTCCCTCGCCCTTTAGCGTCCTGAGGTCCTCCGTAGCTAGACAACGTCTTCGAGCCCTACGTGAAAACCTTGCGACTCGACGAAGGACGCTCTCCCAGGCAAACCTTCTTCAACCCGCACCTCTTGATCCTCTGATCGCACGGGAAACTGTCCAGCTCAACGCGCGTGCGGAGACAATTGCGCGTGCACGTAGTGGTCTTGTGTCGGAGCTTGTGGAGGTATTCAATGTAGTTGAGGTTGGCGGTCGGCCCCCGATCGGTGGCAAGGCAGGTACCAAAGGCGAATGGACCATTGGTGACCTCGTCCTACCCGTACCTGGGGACATCCGACGTACGTTTTCTATCATTTTTACGTCTTATCCCCTAGCTTACTGTAGACAGGGTACCCTCCCGACCATATCAACGCCGTCATAACACACACCCTTCATTTCATAGGTCTTCTCACATTCTATCTCGGAGTCCGCCTTCCATTCGAGATTACATGGACGGGGGGGAAGCTCGGCGTGGGACAACCTTGGATACGCTCAATCAAAGGAACAGAATCTGGTAGCTGGGCAAAGTAAGCAGGCATCCGAATGTTTTTGTGAGCCGAATCACCCGTTGACCCCGAGGTTCCTCAACAGGTGGACATCCAAGCATTGCCTCCACGTGTCTGCATCCTCTCCAGCACCGGTCGCTGACCCCCCCGCTGCACTGACCCAGTCGACATCTGATTCTTACATAGAGACCAGGCCGCCACCTAACCCATCTTCCTCTTTCACGACTGCATGTGCGATGCTCCTGTACAACGTTTGCTATCTCGCCTACACACAGGCAGTTGAGATTCCTCTATCTCAGGCTGGCGACGTCCTTTCTAATCTATGGGCTGTTTGTTGCTCCGGGGAGCTCGGCCGGTTCGTCAACCCCCTTCTCCCCATGCGAATGCCGCCCTAATTGTCTTTGACACAGTCGTTCTCACCAAACGCACCCGTTACTTCCGCCACCCACGCCGCCCAGCTTCCCACTAGACTTTGCACAGCTACTTCAGGCCACCGCCGCCACCCCCACGTCGCGACCGCGCCCGGCGCGCCCACGTACTATGGGGACACACAAGAATCGGAACCACATACCCGAGGAGGACGAGTGGGACCTATTGGACGATGCTGAAGCAGGTGCGGCCGAATTCCCCTAGAACAAGCACAACATCTGCACCTTGTACCGCATCTTCTCGTTTTTGCTATCATTCCCTCCCGCACCACTATCAATTGTGTAGCATATCTGCGCCCGCCTGTACCTTTTACGCTTCCTTCACATACCCAATCTCTCTTTACAACACCGTCACTAGATTTCTTGTTTGTTGTCTCCGCATATTACGGTGAAGTGGCGTCAAAGAAACTGACAATAGCTAGCTTAATGTGACGCTGTGATAGCGCAAGCTTCGTTTATCTGGTGGCTGCGAATGCCACGACTGGACGAGCTATCGCTGGTTGGGAAACGGATATGGCAAAGTGACTGCGTAGTCTTGCACAAGTCGAACTCACGGGGTACAAGGCGATAAATTTGGGTGTGGAGATGGAGAAGAATAAGGCGAGAGGCAAGGGTTCGGGGTGATCCGAGGTTTTATGAAGTCATGAGACTCTCAAAGGTCTCCGAACGTCCCGAACACTAGACTCTGTTGGGTAATATTGCTGTTCAAAGTTGGTGCCAATAGTTCATAGATTGCTAGAGAGCCACGTCGGCCCTCAGAAGAGGCTCTAATGACAATAAGGGTACATGAAGGGATTCATATGGTGTGCCCCGGTTCCAGGACATAATGGAAGCACCGTGTGCGCGCGAGGAGGGCAGACGCCGTATCGTCCTCCTGATCCGAGCCGAGAAATATCACAAATCCCGAGCTGAAGTGCCAACTCATCGATGGATGGGGAACAATGATATGTCCCCTCCCGGATATAGACTCCCACGGCTCTCAAGCAAGCCATGCTGTTGAACTTAGCTAGCGTCGATGCAGCTAGATGAATGCTATGAGAGGCTTGAAGCCCGTCCCTTGACAAGGATAAATCCGTCGGGGTACGAGTACAAAGATAATGAATCGACAAAGAAAGTGCGAATTAGAAGCTGGATGTCTGAGGTCCAAATAATCATCTCATCCACCGAAAAGACTCATTGCCCCTCCACTGTTTCGGGTCTGCCACTGGACTCTGGCAGCCATCCGACCAGCGGACGTGAACGTAACCCCACTGGCACCCGTGAATCCCGGGTACGGGGTCAGGTCTGTCAGGACTTGCACCCGGCCACGGCACACCGTGCGATGTTCTAACGACCAACGGGGTTATTCTGTAATAGCCCCCGTGTGTCCTAAGTACATCATTCGCTGTCAGGGCGACAGAACCTACAATACTATGGGCGGTTACTGCATGGCCATGGGCCATGGCAAAATATCGCCGACTGAACAAGTAGAACTTCCCACCATCTCTCTTCAAGAAAAAGGTCAGCCGTTTATGGCTGTGCGCGGGTAAGAATTAAAGTATTGAGATTTGTGAATCTTGGGGATGGTTGTGCTTTTTTACCCAATTCCCCGTGGTTGACCGCAGGGTTGCAACCTTGACTCGCAATACAGTACAGTACGTTCACACAGACAATACGTATGGGATCCAGCAAATTCATTCGTTATTTGAAAAGTCGGGCTCCGTGACCAAACCGAGCGTTGTCACCGATGAAATTTTAGTAAGGTTTTCCGGAAGATCTGCATACGGTGACAGGACAAATTCTAGGAAAAAACAGGGTCTGGCCTGGCATCTGATGAGCGACCCTGTTTGTTCGCAGCGCCACTCCGCGTCGTTCGAGATCAGTTTGTGTCCATGAAAGGAGATTTCACAAACTCTATTCTTCGTGGATCTAATAGAGAATCGCGAATGAGTTGCCGGCGCAAGCTTCTAGGAGATTCACTCCATCCATTCGAGGGTACACTTTTCACCAGTCGGATTACGCTCCCAGAAGCCAGCCATAATAAATTCCTCACGTATTCTAAAACATTATATCCCAAGGCGCACATTGAAGCCCAGACCTGCATTTGCGGCGCATGCGGGTTGCTTGGGATCGTACGACGCACGTGGCACACCGGATGCAAAAGCTCTTTGCCGACTTGGGACGTAAAAAGAAGTAAAAAAAAAAAGTTCGTATGTTTCGTGTGCCGGCGCGAGGCGCTGAAGCAAGCGATCTTTTTTTATTTTCGTTTTAGGTGGGGTTGGTAGTGCTAGGAACTCACATATGTATACAGGTACTACTGTATACCGTGACGACCCTATCTACGGCTACGGTATGCGTCGTTGTACTAGCCGACGGGCATCAGGAAGCGGATGACCGCAGCGGCGAGCCTGTAGCCGAGCATGAAAATTGTTTCATACATACACACTGGACGCCGCAGTATTAAAAGATGTCGTGAGTCGCGCCAGTGTAACTTCAAGTTGAAGTCGTTCGGCCGCACGCGTGGCTGACACGTGGCAACGATGCCCCTTGGATGATGTTTGTAATTTCCTGGTAATGGAATAGCACGTCTTTAGGGTTTCGGTGCAACCATCATATGTTAAATTCGATATTCGTGCTACAGTATTATGCGTCGAGTACTGCGGCAACACAGCGACTGAGGAGTTCAAGTGAGAGATATTGGAAATGAGTTTTTAGAATTTCGGTGTGACAACGAGCAAAAGGAGCATTGTAGCCCATTGCCCGCATGGAGAAGGAAAATCGCCGTTCTTTTCCGCAAGCAGGAAAGCACATGAAGTTTCATATTCCCAACGTGCTGGCTAATGCTGATTCCCGAGTCATTTTAGAGAATTAGTTAGGTTGTTTGACGAGCTCCGCAAGGCCAGCCGGTGCCTTGTCATTTCCGAGAGGAATTTGTTTTTCAGCCATGGGTTTGAAGCCAGTGAGAGCCATCTCATCCACAAACAAACAAAAAAACAGCGTCACCAGAACAGCGAAGTGAGCTGCCATTACTTTTGTGTGAACGTGAAACAAGCGTGTGCAGCTCGCGCTACCTCACCATACTCGTCATAGGGCGTCGATATCGAACCACGAAGTAGAGCATTAATACTCGACTGTTAAAAACATTCCCGCAGTCAACTTTAAAAAATTATGAGAGATTCTCAGCAAATTGACAATCGTACACCCATCCGAAAACCTTCCCCACCCTGACCTCTATGCAAGCGGCCTCCACCCATTGCTCGCTGGCCATTTCATCTCGTCACGTTCCAGCGAGCCACGACGTCGTCCACCATCTTCCAATGACTCAGCGTCGACCCCAAGTCCATCCTCGCTACTCGAGGCGCTCGGCGCTCCCTCACTGTCCCTCCTCTCTGTGATGAGCCGCTCGTCCCTATCTAGCCCGGGAACCCACCCGCGCCGGCTGAAGCCTGCCTCCGCCTTGTATCGTACGGCCGATAGCGTGTCCCGCATGTCGTCCCATAACGGCTCACGCGTCGAGAGCGATAAGTTGCGGGTTAATCGCGGAAACGTCGCAGTCGATGCCGAAGTAGCCGGGGGTGTATGCAGAGGAAGGGGTGGTTGAGTTGACGAACTTGCCCCTGGTGACGGCAGCAATTGCACGCTATCAGGACGTCGTCGCCGCGGGACCGGAGGTGGCGATGAGTGGTGAACTGACTTGGACCGCCCCATGCGTGGTGACGGGGGCGAAAAGATGGCAGTAGAATCAGTGGTATACTCTACTTGGGTTGTGTTGCGATTCGGATGCACTGGAGGTGGAAGGTCCGTCGTTGGCCGCGAGGGCGATGAGGGGGAGTGTGGCCGAGACCGTGACAGTGAACGGGGCCGTAGCGGGGAGTGTGAACGTCGCAGTGGCCTCTGGGAGGCGAGGCCTGCACCTGCCACTTGTTCAAACGAGCGCGTTGACGTGACTGACGCGGTGGGGCTAACGCGCGGGCGAGGAGGGAGTACAGGAGTCGTGGGTCCTACACCGTCCATGGAAAAGCGCGTGTTCCCGCCGCCTACGCCCGGGCGCTTCGGCGGACCGCCGCCTTGTGTGGAACTTTTCAGAACCTGCAGAACACGCTCTTGCCCGCGTTGCGCCTCGATACGCTTTGCCTCTTGACCTGCCTTGCTAGCTTGGAGGGACTGCTGCATGAGGGCAGTCGTGATGTGTGGGACCGGTGAGGGCGGCTTGGATGGAGCAGCACCAGGTGTGGATACGAGGGGGGTGGCTGAGCGTGGTGGAAGGAGAGGCGGGATCTTGCGCGGTGGGAGAGGGGGTAACTTGCGCTCAGGCGAGGGGTTTAATTTGGCGGCGGCTGCGGCTGCGCGGGCGACGAATGGGTTGGATGCATGATGGGGATAAGCAGGAGGGGTCGTTGGCAGTGGTGATGGCTGCGGCGGTTTTGTGGGAACTATGGTAGGAGAAGAGACTGCACCTGTGCGAAGATCAGGGTGAACAGGAGGTTGAGAATGGTCATGGACATGGTTCGTGTGTGTAAACGGGTTGGTGTCGGATGTTGGCGCGTCGAAAACGCCACCAGCTGAGAATTGGCGTCGTCGTGGCGGAGCGGGAAAAGGTCGTGATGGGCGGTCATTTACGGGTCGTGTCGGGGATGCAGGTTCGTTATACGGAGGGTTCAGGTGAACTGTGAAAGACAGTAAGCACTTCCACCAGGAATAAATATTGTTGAGGATAAAAAGGCTACTGCCTGTGGGGGCTACCAAGCGTTACAATCGTTTGCAAGGCAGGCACGGAGGTGGAAGCCATGATGTGCGCATAAAAGCAGCCGGCGGGTCTCAAGTATGCAGTTCACTCTACTGTAGGCGTAGCAGAGTGCCTTTGAGACAGTCCACGGGCGCTAGTCAGCGGCTCAAATGACCCGCAGAATGGGCGCTATCCCGGATACTTTTCCGCCCAAGGGCGCGCGTGACAAGGGGAAGGTCAAAGGTGAAGGACGAACCCTGTTTAAACACGAGGTTTCTGTCGAGCTCTGCGCCACCGCGAATGTGCAACACAAGGCGTAGGAGGGCAAAAAACTGGCCTCTGCCAAGGACAGGGTCTTGCCCCGGATTTGGGGTGAACAAGCGTAAGACCTAGGTGGCCATGCTAAAGGATGGTAATTCGAACGAGAATGGGGGTACGCACGGCGTCAAGATCTGTGACAGGAAGGTCAGCGTAGCGACCTCGGAGCCAGGCGCGAGCCTCGCGAACGGAAATGGTCAGTTTCTCAAAATCGTCGTCAGAAGTGAGGGGGAGATCGGAGGCAATTAGGTCTGCAAAGGATGAAGTGAAAAGGGTATATTCATCGTCATTAAGTGCAGAGAGGTGGAGAAATAGAGACCGCATGGATGGCGGGGAAAGGTAGTCTGGGCGTGTGCGTGGGATTGGATGTAGGGGGGCAGGCAACGTGACGTGAGCTAGTTGCAAGTAAGGAAATTGACATCCGTGTAAACCCCTGAATTCAATCACACATGAGGCAGTCGGTTGCATCACAGGACCAGGACCCACTGAGTCGAAAATATACACTCCTTAACGATAGCAAGCTCCACAAAGAGGGGCGTGCGGTGGACTAGTACTTGGCCGCCACGTATAGTAGGTTCACCTCGGGATAATTTCAGTATATGAGCTCGGTCGGCTCATAAAAACAAAAATTACCACATGGGATTAGTAGAAATCAGATAAGTATTGCCACCAGAAGGGGGTATTGAATGATGCTTGGATGCGCAGCAATTCCGAGAAGCGTACCCATATAGCTACGAAACATGTACTATGTGATTCAACCCCGTCGCCCTCAACCACAATGTCTTTGCCACATCACTCCAAGCAAAAAGAGGCTCGGCGGCCATTGTCTGCATACAGTAGAATATGGGTGAAGCATCGAGCGAAATGTTGTCCTCAGACTGCAGCCGAAAGTCAAATGTAGGGAGTGGGCACCGGAACTTGAGACTCGGACCTAGGGTACATACAGCCTGGAGACCGGTCGACTCCCTAACAGTAATCAAATAACAGATACTCTTTCGTCACCACGTTTGATTTCGGTGTTCCCAGTTCCGCAGCGGGAACCCCATTTGGCTTTGGGGCTGGGGAGAAAAGATTAGCTTTTTGCAGTAGATAGCGATTCAGACTCAAATATGTTATATGGCATGCGGGTGTTCCGGGAATTCTCCCCACAGTTCTTTCACAACGACAACTTGAAGGCGAGTCATCTTCGCACCACTGCCCTAGTGCGCCTCATCGTATAGTGTCTGTTGTCAACCTAAGAGGTACTCGTTCTAGGCCACTTGTAAATGCCAATGTTGGTGTATTATCAAGGAGGCTCCGATTCTGAGAAGTAGTTGCGAGAAATTTAACGCAGCCATTCAGAGCGGACTTCTGACCACCACCGAAACCTTTTCGATCGTTCGACCCCACTTGTTGCGCGCTCTGCAGACTAGTATGTGGGTCAGAGAGATAGAGATGCTCTAGATCTATGTGAATACTTTATACTGGCACCTGGATTCAGGTCGACGACAGTGGCCAAGTGAGCCAGAGTAACCCAATCTTAAGCCAGCTAAGCCAGCGCAGACTTGGAATTTTTGCAACGTTTGTGCAAAGCTACTGATTGTGAATCCCGGGCCACGTTGCAGTGGATGCCTCAGCCGAAAAAGCAGGTGTAGCAATTTCTGGTAAGATGTAATGCGACATTTCATATTCTCGCCAATCTTCTCGACGATGAGCCAGCGGTCAGCGGGCCCCTTTCGCTTATCAAATACAGTATGCTGTAATGTGCTTACTCTTACTTTCGTCGTATCACCGATGGATGCGTTGCGCTAACGTTGCAGCTAGTCGCAGAATAAAAATTTCTGTGTGCTTGTATACAGTTACACACTGTCAACCACACTAAAGTCAAGTGTTCAAGATGTGCCCTCACTACGTTTAGCATCTCGCTCTACTTTTAAAGTAGATATCTCGTTCAGATCAATGACTTTGAATGGCCAAGTCAGCCAATTCCTGCCGCTGCGCATTGCAAGGACTTCCATGTCTTCCGAAAGGTCGTCAACAAATCGGGGCCACTTGCAAAGATGGGTCATATATGAGCCGCCTGGGTCAGGCGGGGAGAGAGGCATTCATGCCATGCTCACGTCCAGAATGCGACTGCCCTCGTGTTACCTTCGTCCATCCAATTCAGGAAATACGGGCAACGAGGTCGCACCCACGCCGCATCGTGCTCCGTTGCCTCGTGTGCCTCGTCCACGCTCTGTGGGAGCCGCAGTGCGTCGCGTCGGAAGTACGCGGAGATCCAATGGGCAGAAGTTTCGCGCACATACGCATGATGTGCTGAAAACTGTGAGATCATGAATTGTTTGGCGGTGGTATTCGTCTGGGTCAAGAAGGCAAGTTACATACCATACCTCCGTTGACGGCAAAGTCCCGATTCAAAATGTTCTTTGCAGGAACAAGTCCTCGATATATTGAGGCGACCAATGGCGTTTCCCCTGCCAGTGGTACGACGGGCAGGTTGGCAAGGCTCACGTAGTCCCAGTGGTGCGACATTCCTGACCCCGGGCGATGCCGGCCCAAGCCGAGCTGTTCCGAGTCCATCGATTCGTCTGTCAAAGGATGGTAAGTTAGGCACTTCCGTCGCCATCTGTGCACCCACCCACTATCAAAGATCGAACGCCAGGTTGACTTGTACCCAGTTGCAAGAATGACTGCTGCGGCGGGCAACACACGTCCATCTTCAAGGACGACTGAGTGCCCGTCATCACCGAACTTTGCCACTCGCACAGGCGTAATAAGGGATATTTATAAGGAATGAGTGCGACGAAGTGGGGAGTCGCGCGAGATTCCCAGTGCGTAGAACTGGGACAGTATCATGAATTTCTCTGAGACTCCAGGGCTGGGGGGTAGGTCTTCACCGAAAAACTTGCCAGAGCTTGCCAAAAACAGTACACTATAGCTGCATCGAGACGAGTTGTATGCATGCAAGGAACGCCTGGTGAACGTCAGAGGGAGGATTGAGTGTCATGGAGCAATCTTACCCTAGGCGCGTGCGCAACTCCTTGTGGGGGGACATGATGGAGAGGAACCTGCAATTTTCGTCAGAAATGGAATGAGGGCGAATATTGTCGAATATCATCGTCACGGGGCGGCCCCCTCTAGCGAGAAAGGCAGCTAGGCATTTGTCAGATCCGATCTGGATGCACGCCTGATCAAACCTACTCTTGTGCCGACTTCCCACCCCCAATGCCTACGATGGGTGCCACTGGGACCGCACGAGGGTCAACAGGTGGTGTGCATGAAAGGAGGTCGTCGATTCGCGACCTAAAGTGCATTGAATGCAACACAGGACCGGGAAATTGGGCTAACTTGGCGGCAGCAGGGGTCAATGGTTCCGGATAGTGGGGCTTACTACATCCCTAATAATCATGATGTGTAGTCTTGGATCAAGAATGTGGACAGAACTCCGGTGCAAAGGACGATACGAGAGTAATATAAAACCTTTTCTGTACCCGTGCTATTGTTATGCACAAGAACATTCCACCCCCGATCGTGGTCTTCTCGACGAATGTTGAGATTAAATTGTTTAGCGAAGTCCTCCATGTATTGTCGCACGTCCTCGCCGGATGGAGCTATCAGGCTCGCGCATCGGCATGGCGGAAAACCTGAACTCCCCACGCACGCTGGATGCTACGTTAGCGATGGGCCCAGATATATACGCTCCTCAGACCAGATGCCGCCCACAGATCTGTCGCGCGTGAGCACCTCGACAACCTTGAAACCATCTTGAAGTAGTATGTGGGCTGTTATGAGCCCAGCGATGCCTGAACCAACAACGCCTACTAGCTCAAGAAGTGGACCAGGCTGGTTGTCGGGCAAATAAGCACCCATCACGTCGTTGGGTGGACAAAAGAAGGTACTAATTGCCACATTATTAGACTCGGAGACTATTAATACCCCCCCCAAATGTCCTGGGTCTGAAACATCAGCGGCATACAAAAGCATACAATCAAGTGGTCAATGTACATGATTCTCAGATTCTCACCCGGGTCCCAGGAATTTGCCCGAGTGCCGCGTGAGATCGCGAAGTAACTTGCCAGAAATCCGCGGCGAAACTACCACTGGCAATCACGGTGATGCCACGTGGCACTCGTAACTAACGAGATTAGCCAGGATGGCTCCTGTGATCGGATATATTTTCCCTGAAATGAAATATTTCATGTATGATAATAGGTTTTTTCACAGTCTCTGGGTTAAAGGCCCCAAGTACAGTACATGTCTAATTTCGTCGTGGGTGATACTTACAGTAAGTTACTGAACAGTACGCTTCGTCACTTCGATTGTCCCTTCAAGTTACTCCGCCGCCTGTGTCGGACTCTCTTGGTACACCACCTCGGTCCATCAGATAAGGCACTACCCGCGCACTGCGCAAGCGAAACTCCTTGCCACAACCACATTGAGCAAGCACCACTTGGTATCCGTATCCTCAAGATTTACTGCCTCGCTGGACCGTTACTTATCCGAGGCGTAATGATGCACCTGTCGCGTTCTCATCTCTGAGGCATTCGTGCCCTTCCACCAATTCATGACTCATCTCCCTACTATTCCGCTTTCCCGGAGAGCGTAAGTTTTTAAATGTGCCATTTAAAGACATATTCCTGCCCGGATATAATATTCTGACTTTATACGGGTATTTCTGTCGTACGTGCTTTTCAGTCAAGCTCCACGCCGCGACAATTTGTATTTGGTGTGATTATCTCCAGGGTAAAGGACTCGTAGGGCCACAGTTAGCCGTCTTCGCTGTTGCTGTGGCCACTTCTGTATGGATAGAAGTGTTTTGATGCGGGTAAGCCAGCTGCGTCGGTTTGAAGCACAATACCAGTGGGGCGACTTGAAGGAAAGTAAATTAGAGGTCTTTGAAGAAAGGCGTCAAAGGATAAAACATACACGTGCAAGAAGGCCGTGTCACAACAGTGAGTCAAGCTTGCTCAAAACCTCCAACACACCGGCAACGAGTTCGCAACCTGTGTCTTCATCTCCACCAACCAACTCTTTGCGCACCTCTACAAGCAGTCCGAGCACCGCCTCGCGTCCATTGCCGCCAGAGCTGCCCATAGCAATCCGCGGGCCCTCTCGCTTTTTTGGTCCGGTGCTGCCCGAGGAACTGCTGCCGAATGGCCAAGCGGCAAATTCGGCGAGGATATCATCGCAACGCGCGAAGGCAGTCTCGCGCTCCTCGTACCCTAGTTTTGCAAACGCATTGTCAAGGACGCTGGCGGCATAGGCGGAACACGCAAGGCAGACGGCCCGCAGAGCGCGCATCTGTGTATCGGGCGCCTCGAACGCGGTGGGTGGGACAGCTGACGTGCCGGCGGTGAGCAGAGCGACGACGCGCGAGACGACGGCGTCTTTAACACGGAGATCAGCGACCGGGTGTGTGGCCATATCAAAGAGAAGAAAGTTGCGCTTCTCTGTGCGGAGGACACCCTTGTCAACGAGTCCCTTGGCAAGGCGCTCGCGGACTTGCTTCAGCTGATAGCCAATTTTGAGCACGTTCCACGTCTCGCCTGTGATAGAATACGGTAGCCCGTCAGGCGCATCGCGGTCGAGAAGGGCGAGAGTACGTGCCAGAGAGAAGATCGACCCATGAATTAATGGACATACGCTCTGACTCTTGTGCCTTCATCATGCGGAGCGTTTCATCGAGGATTGTCTCGCCAGTCTGTCGGTCATCGACAACCTCGACTAGACGTTCAGCAAGAGGCAATCTACGACGATTTGGGTCCTTGTTGACGGCAATGCGGCGCCGAAGGGCGAGTTCGATGAGTATGCAACCACGCAACGCGTAGGAGATGTTATCATTCCAAAAAGACAAGTAACCCTGCATTGAGGTCAAGTCAGGAAACCGGATGTTAAACAGGCGAGCTTGCCTGACGGTCTTTTAAACCAAGGAGTAGGACCTCCTCCATGAGGGTAAGACGAGGTATCTTCCCACCTGCCTTTGATTCTTCTTCATCGCGTTCGAGGTCGCGTGGGTCAAAGGCGACTTTGTTGCCTCCAGCGAAGGCAGAACCGGCATGAGATGTGATTGTTGATGAGGATGGCTCTGAAGAAGAGGTGGATACTGGACCGGTGTTAACTCTCCGCCTGGATAGGCCCGAAGTTTCACTCATCGCGTCGCGCTACCGGGAGCGTGAGTGGAGTGGGAAGGGGAGTAAAAGGCTTGAACTCAACTAAACTAAAGACGCAGTTGGCTTCACCAGTAGTGGCAAAGGCAGTGCGTTATGTCGGCACCGGTGCCGAATTGATAGGTAATCAGCGTAATAAATGAGTAGACAAGACCCTACTTTCAAGACCCCGTAGCTCAGTGGTAGAGCGTGAGATTCCAGCACTGTGGTGCATCCTCAAGGCCATCCGTTCAATCCGGGTCGGGGTCAATTTGTCATTTTGATCATCAAAATATTTTTATCTGCCCTCTCCCTCTCCCTCGATCACATCACAGTTAGACCGGCATTCTCGTCTTCACCTTTGTGGGAGTTCATTTTCTCTACCCGGCGAATGCGGGCCTTGGCACGCTTTGGATTCCCCAAATTGCAAGGCAGGCAGGCATCAAGGCATCACAGTACAGTGCATTCTCTGGCAGTATTCATGCTCTATTTCCTCTTTAGGTTTTATCTGAGGGATCGCATACCTCCATACAGGTGTAGGATCAGATCAGCCACCACTCTGTGTTCATGGGCGACCTTCCATACGCCTACCCTGTCTTGCATGCCAATTCTCCCAGCGACTCGCTCTCAGTGGGGTATAGCCCTGACGAGTTGGCCCAAGCAGAGAAAGACCTCCCTACAACTGAATTTACGCGCCGAGTCGACACCATGCACCATTTCCACCTTGCGCAGGAGGCTGAGCTTGTCGCAGAGCGATCACCCCTATTATCCCGAAAAGGGCAAGAAAGGCGAGTAACAGCGTGTTTTTTTTTTTTTTTGTGAAGAGGACGGTGGGTAAATGGAGATGGAAGATACATCTACTGACATAACCAGCGACTTGCAGCGCGTTTCGAACAGGTGATGCATACACTCCGGCGCATCGTGGCGCGAGTTGAAGAGGCACTGTGTGTCGAGACTGCTCTCGCGCGTAGTCCGCGTGGTGTACTTGAGGAGCCTCACACCACAGACGATCTCGCCTCCCTTATGCAAGGCCTTTTGGGCCCCCGTTGGCTCATACATCCTCTCCCGCTCCCGTACCGACGAGCCCCATGATTCTTGATACGCTGGACACTTCATACGCACTGCTGTACAATCATACGATTGGATTTGTAGCTGGAGGGGGGAGGCTCTGGGTATGCTGAGAACTTTGGCGACATGGTACGTCTCGTGAGTTAGGTGCATATCATACACGGACTGACGTCTGCAGGAGGGTGGCCGTTTTCTTGCTTCATCTCCGCTCGCCGCTAGCGAGGATGTCACAGTGTATCGAACTCAAATTCTTAGATCCACACACATTATCATTTAATGGACAGTCATGCATCTCACACTGTCCCAGCTTCTGGGCTTAATTTCCGCCTCACCCCCGGGTCCACCTCCCCTGACCACCGGCCCTTTCATTTGGGGAGGCTTGTTTATCATACTTCGCAACCTGTGATGTATTCCACGCTTTTTTCTAGAATATTCTCACCGGCGGAAGTAGCAGATGTGATAGGGAGTGAAAAAGGGTGGGTACGTTCTACTATTCACAAGTGTTGCGAGCCATGAGCAGTCTGCTATACGCTCCGTGAATCGCTCAGGGTTCACCCCTGCAGTCATGTCTGAACTGCGTATCATAGCCGACCTAGCCCAAGGGTTTGTACTGGTTGATGCTCTTATTCCACCGTGACAGTGACTTCCCTCTGGATGGCCGTGAAACGCAACTATTGAAAATAACGAACGACGAGAGACCGTGTGAGATTTACCGGTGACCAGTGCCCTCAATCACGCGTTCATTCTGTCCCCGTCCTCTACCTTGATCATACAGCGCACTTGCGTAAGCCACGTCTCCATGGTTTTCCAGATAATCCCACAAAACAGGTTTCAGCGCCTTAGCGCACTCAGCAACGGCTGATTTCGTCATCACAATGTGCAATCCTAAGTCCTTGTGGAAGAGTGCCATTCAGTTTGGTCTTGCGTCAACACTCGCTCATAGCTCGACACGTTTCTGTTCCTTCCTTTACATGTCTCGCGTGCTGATCAGGATGTTAGCGAGCCTCTGAACACGCCCCATCTAATACATCATATACAAAGCTCAACTTACCGTAATCAGCAATGCACGCCGCACCAGTGTGCGCCCTCTCGACAGGCCATTAGCCTTTCCCATCATCTACAACTTTTCTTGAGAAATGGGGGTTCCCAGGCCACGAGGCGTCAATAAAGAAGCCGTGATATATGACGAGGTGTCTGCCTTGTGCGTGCCTATGGGACAGTCGTTTTCTTTGCGTCAATGAGGCCTACTTGCCATGCGAGCACCAGGATACTCCAACGTATATCTTCACCGTCTGCTCTTTCAACGCCTTTCTCGACTCTCAGCCCTTTATAGCCTGCAGAGCCCCATTCTAACAGCCTTCCTTTTCTTCCTAAGTCCCTCAATCACCAACACTCGCATCGCTCCTGCACCATGCTACCACGCCGCGCGTACACTCACCCCGGCAACCGGGCCAAGGCCGCTTCGGTATGCTGTGCTGAGCCCGTTCTTCACGCCAACTCCTCACCAACCGACAGACCCCACCAGGGCTGATCATCAACACGGGATTGGCGCCGCATACGGAGCTGAGCGACAGCAGCTCTTCAAGGACCGCTATGCCCCGCAACAACCAGCGGCAACACCGCTGGTCAGAGCTAGTCCCGCCGCAGACAGCACTCACCTTCGTCGCCATGTTTGATCCCGCAGAAGGTCTACTCACCTTTTCTGGCGCGTCACTCCTGCCTTCCGAGCCCCCCACACCCCACACGCCGGGGCTCGATACGCCGGATACGCCGGATACGCCGACTACCGACGCCCCGATGCCGTGCACGCCTGCGCCCAGCACGCTTGCGGACATGCAGAGCCTTCTCGACGCATACTTTCGCTCCACAGGCACCACAGTCAACGCTGCGGTGCCTGCGCGCGCGTCGTCGACGTTCGACGGCCTCGTGTGTGTTACCCCCGAACCGGGAAATGCCGCGGCCGGGTGCGGCCGCGAAAAGCCGCTCCCCATGCGCCCACCGCCACCCCCGGACCGGGACAGCGTGTTTGCGTGGTCGTGGCTCGGACGTATGGCACCGGATGATCCGCGGGAGCCCTGGAACGCAAGCGGGGACGGGAACGGGTGTGCGTATTGGCCGTCCGTTGCAGATAGTGGGTTTGTCAGTACGGGTTGTGATGGGGCCGCGTGCAACGACGGTGACGATGGTGACTCGTTCTATTTTACGCCACCTGAGCTGGAGGATCCGAACGAGGTGCGAGCCTTTCAAACCACGTTTCGTTCTCGTCTAATTACCGTCTCGGACATTATCGTTGTCCTTCTCTGTGGCCGCAGTGCTCCGCGTTCTCTGTGACGACAACATCGACATCCGAGTACATCGACGTGCCCGGCCGCGATTGCGAGTCAATCTGGTCTGCGAACGTTCTCACATACGCCTATCCCGCGCGCGGCCAGACACGTGCGCATACACACCCATCGTCGCCAACGTCACCGGCGCAAGCCCTCCTGCACCCATGGCGCCTTCTCCGCGCGCGGACTTCGCACGCGACGTTCGCGGGGTCACCGCAGCGGCGTGTGTCAAGGGCCGCAAGTATGTTCGCGAAGCTCGGCCGATTCGGTTCGCGGGGTGACGGTGAATCATGGATATGCGTTGAGGTGGTTCACACCATAACGCAACGCGCGTTGCGCGATTGCGAGTGGTAGACTGCGAACGAACGGGAATTCAGAAGTTTTCTTGTTTGCTGTTTGCTGTTTTCGTCTGGCGCTGGGATCCACTGATGGCACTCTTTTTCCCTCCCTTCATCCTTTCATGTCCATCTACACCTTTCTTCTCTCAACCCTCGGGTGCCCTTTGTCGTGGCATTGATGATATATGAGTAGACAAGGGAGATTTGAAATGAAACGTGCCGACTTTATAAGGGCCTAGGTGAAGGGACGCTTTTGGCTGGCACATGAAAGCCGGGCAAGAATGAGAAAGTATCATTACTGGTGAGAGGACATAAAGCATAAACATCTAGCTGGGACAACCCGTAGCACTCAACGAGGGAAATATTGATCATCACCCCAGTAATCTGCTCGTGATATATTGAAGCTAGCTCGCAGACCTGATGGGAGAAACACGCACCTTCGGTAATACTCCGCCAGGCGAGATAGAGCACAACAACGGTTGCGGTCTCGAGCACCGTCGCGATGAAAGAGCCATCGATCTTGGCGTTCGTACCGTCGCAGATTGGGCGGGAAAGGAGGAAGTATGCGAGCTGTGAGAAGATAAAAAGGATACCGGCCAGCGCGTAATAAACTAAAGGGCGCTGCTCGCGGAGGAAGCGACCGACGATCCACATCATCACAATAAAATAAAGCAAGGCAGCACTGCGAATGAGGTGAGGTCAAGCGTCATAACTGGGAATAGAAAGAAGAAAGGGTACACACACGCCGGGCCATATGGAGGTGAGGATAAAGAGGGCTGTGGAGTGGAGGGAAACCTTGGGGTTTCCCGGCTCAAATGTGCTCGTGATGGTAAGAGCGACATCAAGGGAGATATAAGTGGTGATGGCCATGAAAGCTGCCGCGAGAAGGTAGAAGGGCTGAGCACGCGTTCATTAGAGCGAAATAAGGAAAGAGTAGATATATGATAAGGCGTACGATCAACGATGATGGGGTACCATCCTCAACGACTTGAGTTGCGACGAGAGCGTTACCGAGGAGCGTCCAGAAAAGTGCCGCGACGGTACCTGCATGGAGGGCGGTGAGGACGACAAGGGTGGTGGATCCCTGCTTGAGAAAAGAGCCAGTGGTGAGAAGTTGGAGGGGGAGGGTGAAGAGGTAAACGACGAGGAATGCACGGATCTCGACACGACCTGGGGCGGCGTTAGTATTTCCAAGGGGGACGGGCAAGAGAAGGGGGACATGCCGACTGCGGCCTTCCGGTGATGGGAGAGATAGATGAGCCGGAGGATGAGGACGGCGCTGAAAGCGCAAGCGAGAATATTGGCGACGTTGCCGACGGAATTTTCCGAACCAACGCGTGGAGTTCCACACTTTGGGTTGATGCCTACCGGGGCGGAGGTTGAGTTGGCAGAGGGACCGATGAGAAGAGCGGGTGCATTGCGTTGAAGCTAATTCAGATATGTAAGTGGGAAGGTGAACAAAAATGAAAGAGGGGACAGACCTCGCGATAGAAGAGATTGCACCAAGGGTATGATGGGGTACTTCTGCAGAGAGGCTCAAAGTCGCCGAAACGGGTCATCTGTGTAGGAGGGATATTGCTGTCGAGGAGGACGGCAAGTTGGTAAAGCTAATAGGCAGAGACAGGGTGAGCCTGGCCTGGAAGAGAGATAAAAGTTAGACATCAACAGGCGGTGGGCGTAGAGGCATCACATGGTACCTGAAAATGCGTATCTTATCACGACACCTTTTGAACTTGTCAACTTGTACTTGTATCGGCGTGCGCAGCAGCAACAAGTCGGGAGTCGGGGGGCCTCCCTGCGGTCCACGACGGATGATTTGTCCAAGATTACAGTAATGTCGACATTGAATTGAAACTTCTTTGTTGGCCCATTTCCACTTGTTGCCATCGCAGCAATTAATTTTTGTAAACTGCCACATCACGTTGCCGGCTCGATTAAGCTTAACCTCTCCGCGGACCACACGTGACAGAACTAGATCTCGCGCGCGACAACAACTCGGACTCGGACTCGGACTCGGACGCACAACATCCCAATAAAATGCCTTCAAAAGGAAAGCATCCAGTTCAAGAGCGAGACGACAGCGATGACGATTCGCACCACCCAGATATCCATCCTGACCAACAACAAGGCGAGCATGCCACTGTCCAAGGTTCGCCAAACGGCTACAAGCGCTCCAGATTGAACTCGGCAGGCGACGGGGTTCCCGTAACAGTAAAGGCGGAGAAGGTCAAAACTCTCTTTGAACCCCTCATCAGGGACATAGATGGGTGCGCTATCACTTTGTGTCTTTCTGTTCAACCTCGCTCATCTCCGAGTCGTCTAGCTATGTTCCTGGATCAATCGTCCGCGTTCAACTCCACAACTTTCTTACCTACGACCATGTCGAATTCCGCCCAGGTCCTCATCTTAATATGATCATCGGCCCGAACGGGACTGGAAAGAGCAGCATAGCATGTGCTATCGCCCTCGGCCTTAATTGGCCTCCCAGTGTAAGCCGTCTCAGTGCCCCTTTATTTTCCTCGTCTTACTTTCCTCGCTACGTAGATCCTTGGCCGCGCTTCTGAATTGAACTCCTTCGTCAAGATCGGCGCAACAGATGGTTACATAGAAATAGAGCTCAAAGGCAAGATTGGAAAGAAGAACCTCGTCGTCCGCAGAAACCTGAGCTCTACATCCAAGGGCTCTACCTACAATCTTAACGGCCAGGCTGCCACCGGTCGTGAAGTCACTCAGAAAATGAATGAACTCAACGTGCAAGTCGGAAATCTTTGGTACGCCTCCCCACTCTACGCCCCGGAGCGATCCACTCACTTCGTCTTTGTTACCAGCTCTTTCTTACCTCAAGACAAGGTATCGGAGTTCGCTCACATGTCTCCGCAACAGCTCTTGCGCGAGACGCAACGTGCTGCTGGGGACTCGCGCCTGACTAACTGGCATGATACTCTCATCACTGCCGGGAAGGAGATGGCTCAGTTAGCCGAGGTACGTGCTCCCTTCCTTCTAGAGGCGGGTCCGTGCTCACACTGTGCTTGAGGTTCTCAACACGGAGAAGCAACAACTCAAGACGCTAGAGGATCGCAATGCGATGCTCGAACGCGACGTTCAGCGCTTCAACGAGCGCAAAGAATTCGAACGCCAGGTGGGCTCTCTCTAGTCATCGTCTCCTTACTCTCAATTATCGTCATCAGATTTCGCTCGTGGAACTCATTCTCCCGTTCATGGAGTACATGGAAGCGAAGCGGCATTACACGGACGCGAAAACAAAACAGCGTGCCCTTCATAAGCGCGTCCAGAGCCTCCAGCAGAAGAACCAACCTATGCATGACTTCAAGAAACGCCTTGAGACGCGGCTCAAACGCCTAAACGAGCAACGTGATGGGAAAAAGGAGGCTGCAAAGAGGAGGTTCAAGGCAATGAACGCCAAGTGGGACGAAAATGAGAAGCTGGTATATTAGTATCTCTTCATTTCATGTTTTCATCATCCGTTCATATTCCTCAGGAAACGCAAGCCGAGGATATTTCAAATAAGCTCTCGAATCTCAAGAAGGAAGAAAAAAATCGCGCCAAGAAGATTCAAGACGTCGAAAGGGCTGTTCAAAAGCTGCAGGCGGATCTGGAAAGCCCAGTTGAAGTCGAGAGTATGGCAGAGGTTGACGAGGAGATAGTACGTCCTCCCTCTCTTCGTAGATTGCGTCTTTCGACTTCGGGAAAGCGTCGCCTTAATCAAGGTCACAGTCGCACTCTTGAACGCCAGTTCGACCTCAAGGAACAACAGAGACGTCTCGTCGACGATGAATCACGAGCCAAGGCCGAGATAGCTGAGGGCGAACGCGCGTACGCCTTTCCTTCTTCCATTTCGCTCACCTCTATTTACTCCCGCCCAGATTGAAGCAGCTTGGCGATGTCACGCACCGCAAACTTCAGACCCTTTCTCAACACGACCCGGATTGTGCTGCAGTTATAAATTGGCTGCGCGCGAATCAACACCGCTTCCGCATGGAGATCATTGAACCTGCCGTCATCTCGCTCACTGTACCTAACAAGAACTACGTGCACGCTGTTGAAGCGTGCTTTAGTATCACGCAGCTCAAGGTGCGGCCCTCCTCCCCTTCCCGGGAGAAGTTTTATTGTTAACATTCGTCGCTTAGACGTTTGTGGCTCAGTGCGATGACGATTACAGGCTCCTCAACCAGCTTGTGAGTGATACTGCAGAAGCCCTGGGAAAGAAGGCTCGCATAACGACCTGGTTCCGTCCTGGAGATGGAAACGTTGCGACTCCCCCACTCACCCTTGATGAAGTATGCCCACATTCTCATCTATTAGTCCATGTCCCTTGACGGCGTCCGGCAGATGCGCGAGCTCGGCTTTGATGGTTATGCTATTGACTTCGTCGACTGCCCGCAAGCGATGCGCGGGTTCCTGTCGCGAGAATGCCAACTACATCGTACGGTGCGTCCCCCACCCCACCTGTCCTCACGCGGACTCCGTTAATTTTGCGGCACAGGCCATCGCGCTTCAAGCAAACCGTGTAGATCCCGTTCGCGCGATGGAGACTATCTCCCGCACCGGTGGGGGAAATTACATAGTTGGCAACATCATGAACATGGTTACGCGGTCGCAGTACGGACGGCGGCTCCCGCAGAATCTTACACGTGACGTACGACAGGCGCGCGTCCTCGTGGGACCTATCGGTGAGTCTCGTCATCCGTGGCGTGTTCCACTGTTGAGTACTCCTGATCAGTCGACCCTGCTGCACGGCAGAATATCGAGCGCAAGGTTACTCAAGGTCGCGACCAGCTTACGATGCATGCAGAGGAATCACGACGCTTGAGTGAGATCGAGCACGAGATTCAACGAGAGCACCAGGAGTACAAAGATGCCTTTGTGGGTGTACATGAGCGGTCTGCTTCTCGATAAATTCCCTCACGAAAGATATGGCATATTGTAGGGTACCCTTAAAGCGCGGAAGAAAGCCATAACGGATGCGAAGAGCCGTGTCGTCGCTCTTGAGAATAGGCTCCGTAAGCTCAAGATAATCTCGTCAAATGTGGCGACTTGCTGACGGGAGCGGATGCATATAGGCGTGCAGCAGAACCAACTTGTGGAACTTCGACGCGCCAAGTCGAAGGATGCAGAGCGCGCACAGCTCAAAAAGAATCTACTCAGCGTGACCCACCGGCGTGCAGACGTCGCACAACAGTACGCTGTATGTATCCACCTGGCACGAAGATGGTATGCCTCGCTAACGGGCGGTAACACGTAGGGACTTGTACGCGTTGCCATCAAGGACCAGATAGACGCGACGAACCTTGGCCTCGAGTATTTGCAGGACAGCAGCCGCAAGAGTGCGCTCGAGCTACTGCTAGAAGAGCGCGATAGCGAGTACCAGGCAGCGCTCGCAGAGTTCAACACCGGTCTGTGTCCGTCTGCACGTGTGGGGTTTTTTTTGCTTATGTCCAGTGGGATGGCCCATGCAGCAAATGCAGTGTACATCGAGGCAAAGGAACGCTCGAAGGATTTGCTGGACATCAGCAAGGCGAAGCTCGACGAGGTCGACGATGGGTTACGGCGCACCTTCCAGACGATGGAAGAGGTGTGTCATGAGCTTTTTGCCATCCAAAAGGCGAACGTTGACTGGGTGTTTGTTATTACAGTCGGGCAAGGCACACGAACGAAGCGCGGATGAACTGAGAGACGAGTTGGAGACCCTGCGACAGAAGCTCGAATTAGTTTTAGCTACGGACCCAGGTGTAATCGAGCAGTATGAGCGGCGTAAAGAGGAGGTATGTTCCATTGCTCTCTAGTTACGAGGTCTTCCTCACCTCCCCCCGCATAGATCAAGTCCTTAAGCAGAAAGATAGAGGAACGCGAGCGGCTGGCGGCCAAAGTCGAGAAATCGATCAAGGTTGCGAGGGTAAAAACGTCACCGCGAGGATTAGTTAGAGATGTTGACTTTGACCTTGTCCATCAGGATAACTGGCATCCTGCCCTTCAAGACCTCGTCACGTCGATTGGAAAGAGGTTCTCGGAGGCTTTCGATCGTACGTTGATTGCAATTCTTACAAAGACTCTCTTAGTTGGGCCCCCTAGGCATTGGGTGTGCAGGCGAATTGCAACTCACTCCACACGACGACTATGAAAAATGGGCAATCACAATCCTCGTCAAGTTCCGTGATACCGAGCAGTTGCAACAGCTGACGGCCCACAGGCAATCTGGTGGCGTATGTTATTCATCGCAGTCATCGCAGGAGGTGCTCTGCTGAGGTCACTGACCGTGGGTTTTGCAGGAGCGTTCTCTGACAACGATTTTGTACCTCATGAGCATGACCGAGTATGCCCGAGCGCCATTCTCGTTAGTCGATGAGATTAATCAGGTACGTGATGTCATAGGTCCGTAAACGGGCTACGGGGTTCATAGGTGGTGCAGGGCATGGACCAACGGGCTGAGCGGGCAGTGCATAACGAACTTGTCAAGACAACTTGCAAGGTGGACAGTGGACAGTACTTCCTGATCACGCCCAAGTTACTGCCCGACTTGAAATATGACAGACTGATGAAGGTCCTCTGCGTCAACAACGGCGAGTGGCTTCCAGAAGACAACAGCCTAGGCAGCATGATGAACATGATACGAGATTATGTCTCTAAGCGAGGAAATTCTGGTGCAGCCTCAATTTAATCATGGTGACATTGATATGATGGTACATACTACCAGCTTTTGTAATAACGGCGCGGATTGAGAATCCGAAAAAGGATAGGATAAAGCTAGTCACATGTTTGGTGTTTGAAACAAGTAATCATTCTTAGTGTATATCATGGTACGTAGTGACTCGGACCCATGGGTAATTGGCCTCAGGCTACTACTGTAGTACTTGCATCATAGCACTGCATAGTTTTACATAGCAAACTGTTATTCCCACACTTATCTAGAGATGGTCATACAGTTGAAATTGTCATAACACATAATGTTGGTCCCCAGTTTGCCTTATCTACTATTACCATATATGCATGACTGTATTTGTCACACTATGTGACACATGTTACATTTGTTGTCATGCTTCTTGAGTGGCCAACTTGACATTGGCCACAGTGACTCCACATTTAACAGACATGTATCTAATCCATGTCTACATCAATTGTGATAGCTCTTTCACCCCAGAATGCATCAAGTGTTGTTTGTTTTTGAGAATTGGCCTCCAAGTGATGCAAATGAACACAGAATTTTCGCAGCTGCTGTTGCAACACCAAAATTGACACACCATCTGCATCAGGGTGCTGCAAGCACAGCTTGTTGTTATGGCTCGATGGGCCGTGAGCACGACTTGTGCGACTTGGGTGTGGGCAAGAGCGAGCACGTGGTCCTGAGCGTGACACTTCCGGTGGTCACGTTGACGCAAGAGTGAAGCTAAGTTCTTCGGAGTAGAGCAAGCACATGACTAGTGCGAAGGCTCAAAGCTAAGTCGTTACAGCTGACTTAGAGAGGTGTGAGAGCGAAGCAGTGCCTTGCTGAGCGATGAACGCGAAAGGCGACTTGAAGCGGCAAGTTCAAGTAAGGAAGATGGCTTAGAGCGGTGAGCTCAAGTGAGGAGGCAAGACAGATCGAATTTAGAAACGAAGTCAAGCTTAAGGCTCAACTATATGCAAAGCGCAGCCCTTATATAGGCCCATACAGGAGAGTCACGTGCTACTATGCTACCGAGTCACAACGGGGGTAGTGGAGCAGTCTGCTAAGTATAGTACTGGCTCCACAGGCGACTGTGGAGCGGGGCGAGTCAGAGACGAGTCATCGGGCTAAGTATAGTACACACTCCATGTCCTCATGGAGCGTCATCAGTCATTGTATCGAGTCAGTACGAAGCGTAAGCAGGATAGTGTAAAGTAAGGAAAAGGCAGTCTGCATAGTCTGTAGGTGAGATCGTAACAGTACACCCTCCCCTAAGGGACAGCTGCCACGCTGTTAGTCCGAGGTGGCAGGCTCACTGGATAAGGCTCGCCTGGCATCATTGGCATTGGGGGAGGACTCAGGGCAGGCGTGTTTGCGATGGAGGGCATGGATGGTGGCGCATTTGCGGACAGGCAGGGGGCACACATTCATGAAATGGACATGCGGCGGCATGTGGATGGGGAGGGTGGAGACGATGTTGGTCTGGTGGGTGGCAGGACGTCCCCGCATAAAGTAGGACATGGACAGGAGGATGGGGCACTCCAGAATTTGGTCCAGCTTGGGGCTGATGCGTGACATGACCGCGGACTCATAAAGGTGCACCTTGATACCACGCAGCTCGTCTCTGAGCTTATGGTGGCAGCGAACTAAGTCAGCGTCCCTCTGCAGCTGGAGAGCAGTGTACTTGACGCGGCACTCCAGGGTGGTCAGCAGGTGGTGGTACTCCTGCTCGATCTGGAAGTGGAGCTTGTGCACCACGGTGCGGTACCTGTGGATTTCCGCGACGACCCCCTGGTCGCTGAGGTTGTCGATGAGCCTGTTGACATGGCGGCGAAACTGGTGGCTGCCCTCCAGGGTGAAGAGGTCCCAGTCGTCTACGGCTGGGAGGTGAGCGTCGGGGCACGGTTTAGCATGGAGGGGCTCAGCATATATGTGGGATGTCGGCGTCAGACGTCCCAAGATGAGGGGCTCA
This sequence comes from Lactifluus subvellereus, assembly GCA_022496195.1. NCBI lineage: Eukaryota > Fungi > Basidiomycota > Agaricomycetes > Russulales > Russulaceae > Lactifluus > Lactifluus subvellereus. The sequence continues at coordinate 6,970 of WTXC01000130.1, read as the reverse complement.
TTGAGGAAGGGCAGGTGGGCATAGTATGTGGTGGGGACTAGTCGATTATTGTGATCAGGGACAAGGATAACGTTCCATTCACTTGGATTGTCGACAAGTCGATTCCATCGCAAGAAATAACCATTGTAGCCGAGCGTGTCGTCTGGCTGACTGTGGCCTGGATTCCCTCGGGCACTGTTGGCGCATGGAGTTGTGGTGTGGGGCTCTCTTCCTTGATTGGCATGGGCGGTGGCAATGTCTGCATAGCTACAGAGGATAGGAGGGGCTGGGAGCCTCGGCGGAAGCGTGGTGGGCGTTCTGGTGGCAGCGACATTTGGCGGCTGCAGAAGCTGGAAGGCGCTGGCAAGGTCATCGTCCGTACCTCGTCTAATGGATGTGGAAATAGCGGGGGCATCGACCCCGGTCAGCGAAGTGGGGGTATGGGAGTTGGAGGTCACTGTGTTGCTGCTTGAGATGGGGGAGGCACTCCAGGTGGCGTGGCCATCGTCCATCTTAATGGGGGCATTGCAGACTCCACAGAAATTGTTGGCGGAGAGGGGGTAGTCAAACTTTGCGCAGCTGTGGAGGTCAGGGAGTGGAGAAGCTTGCTCAAGAACTGGTCCACCTGTTCTTTGATCGTTGGCGGTCCACTTGGTGTTGCTGCTGGCATTGCTGCTGTCGTTGTCGCTGCTGTTGTCGCCTCGCACGGTGAATACCTTGGTGGCGACATGGACCTGTATGGGGTGCTGCGAGTCGTCATTCTTCGCAGTGGAGGGCGTCGGTGAACCCGGGGCGACGGAGGCTTCCCTTCCTTTCCCTTTGTTGGCGAATTGGTTTTTCTGTGAGCCATTGGAGGACATGGGAGGGGAGTAGGCTGGTGGTGGTGCGCTGGGGGTGGAAAAGGCGAGAGAGGGGGATGGGGACTTGAGGGTGGTCAAGGCATGTCTTATATAGGCTTTCCTTATCGCTGTGGGGTTATCTTGGTGGAATTGGCGGACTAGGTTCAGCACATTTTTCAGGTTTTTCCGAGGTTCCCACATATCTTCTGCTGCGGAGTATCCTTTCCATCTAACTCGGTACTGTGGTTGCTTTGTTCTTCCAAATGTGCGGTATTCTAGAATGGCCTCAACTTCATACTCTGCTTCTCCATTGATGACATCAGGAGGCGGTTCTGTGAAGTTGGGGCCATGCTCTTTAGTTTCTACATACGGGGTAAGGAGGCTGGCATGGAACACATCATGGACACGGCGTAATTTCCATTGAGGGGGAATTGCAACTCGATATACTACTGGGGAGATGATGTCAGTGATCTGGAAGGGGCCATAGCGCCTCTGAGCGAGTTTTGCGCTTGGCTGGGTGATGTGGATGTTCCTTCCGTTGAGCCAGACCTTCTGTCCTTTTGCGAATGGCTTAAATCGCGCTCCCTTTCTGGCGCTGATAAGGGTCTGGGCATTGGTAATGGCGGTCTGTGCTGATATCCGTCCTTGATGGACAAGGTCTAGACGTTCTTGGAGCGACGGCATTTTCTCGGATCTCTGTGGCTGATGAGCATGTGGAATATGCCCCATGAGGAGTTGGAACGGCGCTTGTTTGGTGGTGCTGCTGGGCCAAGCATTGTGGACATACTGAGCTATGGGTAGGAGGGTGGACCAGTTGTTCTGCTGGTGGTTGACATAGATGCGAAGGTACTGTTCAAGCCACTGATTAGTTCATTCGGATTGCCCATCTGTTTGGGGGTGGTATGTGGTGCTAATATTTTGCTCAATCCCCAGTGTTTTGCACAGTTCTTGTGGGAAATGCGAGGCGAAGTGTGTCCCTCTGTCGCTAATAATCCTCCAGGGAATGCCGTAGTTGTTACGACCACGACCACCACACACACTGACTTGCACATGACCCAGTCTGTGTGGGAGCTCCTAGAGCTCACAGCTGGCTAACTGACAAGACAAGGATGGAATTGGGACTCCTAGGGAGTGCCCCTGAACTGCTACGCACTCTTTTGACACTATGGACACTGAACTGATACTATACAGACTGATTAGGAAGGAGGCTGCTAGCCTCATGTACGCTCGCATGGTTGCGGCACTCGCATGGCACACGCATGTGCATGCATCACGCATATCACATTGGCACATCACAGAACGCTAAAGGCGTGTTTCCCTGGGTCCAGGGTGTGGTGCAGACGTGTTGCCGCGTGTTGGCAGGCCGCGCGTTCACTGGACATTGAGTACTTTTGCTATTGGGTCGATCACTATGACCCTTGACCTCATACCTCATGCGCGCCCTTGATTTCTTACTGATACGATTGCGCGTCCCTATGACGCAGAGTCTGGAACCTACTAGATGCATGGGCCCTATGCCCTGACATTACGCGGCCCTCTAGATAGGGGCCTTCATGAAACTATAAGTAGCACACTCCTTTGTGCAGTAGACTACAGACTCAACCTCTTTAACAATTCAGCCTACTTGAACCTAGGAATCCCTGCAGAGGGAAGCACCCCTAGGATACTCCAAACCAGACCAGACCTTCCAAGGCCACCAGTACACTCTCCCCTCCTCTCTACCCCTCTTTCTCCCCCTTGTCATAAGGGAACTCTATTGGCTTGGAACACCTTTGCATTGAAGTCACTTAGAGGTCACTGCGCTATCAGTGCAACCTTGTCACTTGTGCACGACAGTTGGCTTACGTCTTAAGCCATAGTAATCAAGAGGAGAACCATTGTTCAAACGTCCATAGTGCACATTGCACTACCCTGAAGCAGGACTTGGGCTGAACCAAGTCAACGATAAAGCAAGTCACTTAGAATGCCCAAGGCTGAGCGTAACAGTAGTGGGGGAACATGTGCTTGGCGTATAACGTGACGAGTTCTGGTGCGATCATGGCTTTGTTGCAGGGGATGAATATAGCAGCTTTTGAGCAATTGTGGTTGGTAATTGTGAGGATGGCGTCAATCCTTCGGATGGGGGCAGCTTCACAATGAGGTCGAGGGCGATGGTTTTGAATGGCAGGGCGTTTGGGTTGGTTGTTATGGGCATAAGTGGTGGTGTCGGCTTGGTGGTGTTTGCTTTGGTGGCTTGGCAGGTGGCACATCCTTTGACATAGGTGAGGACAGTTTGCTTCATGTTGGGCCACCAGTAGTCCTTGGCAATGAGTAGGCAGGTTTTCAAAATTCTGGGGTGCCTGGCGGTTGGCGAGTCATGGTATAGAGAGATCACTCCCCTCCTAAGGTCGTTGTCTGCCATGACAACAAGGTGGTTGGCATGCCACCAGCCTCCTCCAGGGCGGCGTTCAATGGGGTAGGTGGAGGCCCAGGTGGCAAGGGTGTCTTTATGGGCATTCTGGAGGGCAAGGGTGTGGTCTTCGAGGTCGACACTTGTTGCAGCATTAGTAAACAGGGCTGGTGGCAGGGCGAGGACTTCGGCATTATCCTGGCCAGCGTGATCGAAGTCTGGACGGCAGGAGAGGGCATCTGCCTTGTTCGTGGCTCCTGGGCGGTGTACCAGGGTGATATGATAATCCCCAAGTGTGAGGATGTAATGAGCGATGTGGCGGTTGATTTTCTGGGGCGATCAGTAGTATTGGAGGTTCTTGTGGTCCATGATAACCGTGACCTGATGCTGGGCACCCATAAGCAAGTGACGCCAGTGTTCTAAACCTCTGACAATGGCGAGGAACTCCCTGTCCCAAATGGGGTAGTTGCGTTCAGTGGCCGTGAACGTCTTGGAGTTGTATCCTACTGGTTGTTGACGTCCTTGCTCATCGTGTTGGTACAAGATGGCACCTGTGGCGTTCTGGGAGGCGTCCACTTCCAGCTCATATGGGCGTGCTGGGCTTGGCTGCCAGAGGACCGGGTCGCTTGTGACGATCTCAATGAGTTGGTCGACTGCTGCAGTACACTCATCTGTCCAGATGAAAGGGACTCCTTTCTTCAGGAGGTTGGTCAGGGGGCGGGCAATCTCAGCAAATCCTGGTATGAAGGGGCATTGGTATCCTAAAACACCGAGCGTGGATCGTAGCTGCTTGACACTGGTGAGTACACGTGGCCATTCCTTAATGCCTTTCAGTTTGCTGGACTTGATGCGCAGCGAGTCTCCATCGATGACTAGACCCAAGTATTCAACTTGTCGCTGTTCGAATTGGCATTTTTGGGGTTTCAGGAAGAATGATGCTGCTTCTAGAATATCTAGCAGCTCATGGACCACGCGTTGGTGTAGTGCGTGGTCTAGTGGCGTGGCAACGAGGATGTCATCCATGTATACAAAGATCATCCTTGGGTACTTGAGCTTTAGTGGGTGTAGGAGCCGATCCATTACTCATTGGAAGGTGCTAGGTGCGTTGCATTGTCCAAACAACATAATGCATGGCTGGAATAGCCCTTGTGGCATTTTGAAGGCCACCTTCCATTGGTCGCCGTCTTTGATCCTAATGTTGTGATATCCCCATCGGATGTCGAACTTGGTAAACAGGGCGCATCCTTCGAGGTCTCTGGTCAGGATGCTAATGTCAGGGAGGGGGTAGACGTCTCGTATCGTCCAGCTGTTTAGCATGCGGTAGTCCTGGACCGGGCAGAGGGATCCATCCTTTTTCTTAATAAAGAAGAAGGGGGCAGCATAGGGGGAGCTCGACAGTTCGATGTATCCTTTGTCGAGTTGCTCCTTGAGCCAGGCATCAGCGGCGATCAATTCCTTGGGATTTAGTGGGTAGACCTTGCAGTCTAGCATGGCAGGGGCGTCAGGTTTTAGTCTGATGGCATGATCGTCCTCTCTACTTGGCGGGAATCGCTGTGCCTCCTTTTCTGAGAAAACCCTCCAGTGTCAGGAGTATTCTGAGGGTACGTCAGCTGCTGTGGGGGTGGTTCGCTCCTGGTGCTCCTTAATTGCCCATTACTGGGCGATGTTTGTTCTGTTGATCTGGAGGATCAGGTTGTCTCCTTCTTCCAAGGAGGTGGCTTGGAGGGCGTGTCCAAGCAGCTGGGTGTATTGCAATAGGCTCCGTGGCTGTTCTGGTGCCCTTCTGCTGGTCAGTGTGAGGGAGATTGGTCCTCCTTTCACGGTCTTGGTGCTCCAGTCAATATCAGGGTTGAAGGTGTGGAACCAGGGGAATCCTAGGATCATTCGATCTCGTCCTAGGTTAGCAAGGAAGAAGCATTGTACGCTTTCTTTCTTTCCTTGTCTGATCGTCAGATCACAGTAGGTGGTGATTCAGCCACTGCAATTTTCGGATCCGTTGACGTTGTAGAGGAGGCATGGCTGGGGGAGTCATCTGGGCACTAGACGCAACCTTTGAGCAGTTTTCTGGTCGATGAAGTTGTCGGTAGCGCCACTGTCTATGAGCACACTTTCTACAGCCTTTCCATGTATGGTGGAAAATGTAAAATTGACATTGATACTATTCCGATTTGAGACATACATGGTACAAATACATGAGGCTTGATCCCAGGCTGTTAGGTCAAGCCGCTTTAAAAATCCAGGTCTTCCTGGATAATGCGGTCAAAAGCTGCTGACCGCTCTGTTGTGCTCATGGCAGTAGTAGGGACATGACATCCGTGGGTGCTTGGCTGGCACTGTCGTCGGGGACGATGGTCAGGCTTTCTTGGCTCGTCATCCTTACAAGTGTGGCGTGTTGGGAGGGGGCTTGCTGGCTTTGTCTCCCCTTCTTTTTGAAGCATTGGGCGGCGCGATGTCCCTTCTCTTTGCAGTAGAAGCACTTTTGCTCATCCATGAGCTTCTTCTTTTCTTCGTTTGTTAGTGGTCCTCCCATTCGTGCAGTGTCTACTCCATGGGGACTGGGGCATTGTTTTGGGGATGTTGGGCAGGGGCTGGTGCTCTGGGATAAAACATGGTTTAGGGGTGAAGCGTTGCTGGTTGGGGGCAGGTCCTAGATCAGCAAGTATCTGCGTGCTCCTAATGACTTCTTTTCTCGCTGCTTCTTGCCAGTTGTCTAGCGTCGTAGGTATGATTTCTTTGTTGAGTATTTTCAGGGCTATCCCTTGACGCAGGCCCTTCTTGAAGAGGTCTAGCATTCCCAGATCTGTGGGGGATCGTCCCGCTGCCAAGACAAGGTGATTGAAGGTGGTGATGAAGCTGTCGACATCGTTCTCCTGCATCCTGAGGTTTACCAACTTGTTGAAGGCATTCTGTTCCTTGGCCGTGTCTGTGAAGGCGTTGGTGAAGTCTTGGACGAAACTAGCCCATAGCGCTTCATCTGTCTTCTGGATGCGATTGACCACTCAGGTAGTTCTTTCTTCCAGGAGTGCGGTCTGTGCATCAGTCCAGTCGTCCACCTTGGGGCCTCTGATATATCCAATGGCTAGCGCTACTTGGTTGTAGGGGATGGTAATGTTATCTGACTTTCCATTGAGGATTCAGTACAGCTTGAATTCCTTCAGGAATTTGGCACTTTTGCTTCGATCTCCATTGAAGATGGCTGGCGCATTTCCTTTCATGGAGTCGTTGCCATTTGCTTGTGGTGTAGAAATTGTTGCCATGCTGGTTTGCTGTGGTGGAGGCGGGGGTGGTATGGGTTGTTGGAGGATGGGTGGTGGTGGCATAGGCTGGGTGGCTTGTTGTGCTAGGCGGAGTAGTTGTGGTGTGGCTGCTGTTTCCTGGGTGAGGGGATGGCTGCCTTGGAGTGTGGCAACGTCCTGAAGTCCGGTGCTCAGGAATTCTTCGAGCGGCTCTGTTTCCTTTTGCTTCCCCTTTGACGTGGAGGGGGCAGGTGGCGGCGAGGGTGGGTCTACGTCGATGCTTTCTGGGGCTTTACCAGGGTGTCCTAATCCTGTGGTATCGTTGTGGGGAATGCAGTTGTCTGGCTTGGTCCAATAATGATTTTCTGCCCACTCGAGGATATACCAATGGTCATTGATGAATTCGATGGGAAGTGCTTTCACTTCCGTCAGGCTCGGATTGTGTGGTGGTAGCACCACTTTCTGGGGTTTCGTCAGTGTCTTTCCAATAGGCTCCTCCGCAGATGTAATCTGGTAAGTCTGCGTTC